>JAJJMA010205297.1:24421-57401 GCA_023529015.1 Papaver nudicaule | reverse complement strand
TACTTTATTGGGTAGTGTGTAGTTATGGCGTCTTAACGTACTGGTGCATTTATCAAGGGAATCCGAATTGTAACGTTTGCAACTTGATTGTATTTTGACGATTAGGCGGTTCCTTGAACTGCAATAAAAGGTGAAATATTCCCTTGCTCCTATCTATATCTGTTTGTTTGGTTTTTTGTTTTCGCGTTCTCCTTCTTTTTCTTTTGTGACCTAGCGTCTTTTAGGAGGAAATAGCTGATAGAGGAAAAGCGCCTATGGAAGAAGGAGACAATAGGATGGACCCAAGGAATCGGAGGGAACAGATTTGAATGATAATGGAAATGGAAGCCGATTTCTCCAATGCTGGCTCTTCTAGAAGAGAAAGTAATCCTGATAAGGTGATTCGCCTTTTCGGTAATCTCATAGAGAGTGATGAGAGAAAGAGAGAACAGAGGATGAGAGAAGATGGCGGGCCGTCCTATGACTGTCGTATGTATGAAACGAGATCGTTTTTTCGCCGCCATAGTGAAGAGATTTTGCTGATGCTAAAGGAGGATCTTGCCTTTTCTGATGATGAGATGAGTGTAAAGGTTGAAGTAAAAGAGGAGGCTAGCGATGTAGGCCCGTCTTCTTCCACTTTTGTTCATGTTCCACCGATCGAAGAGCTAGCTGTAGTTAATGATGATTTTATTCCGGAGGTTGCTTTCTTTGAGGAAAATGTTGCCGCTATCCCTGCTGGTGTACCGATCATCGATGTGGAACTGCTCGAGGGCCTTGACGAAGATCGTGGTACCGTGGCTGGACGGCTTCGGAGTAGGCGTAGGAATAGGAGAGGTTGAAGTGTGTTTGTTTTATTCCAGTGTCTTTGTAGTTACTTGTTATGCTATTTATTTTCTTCTTCGCTGTCTATTTTATGAATTCTACTACATGTGCCGAATGAGTCTCCCGAATGAATACTTTTGTTAGTTTTCTTGTTTATCTGCGTTGATAGATTTTTTAGCGCGAAGTTTTCCTCCACTATTGTATTGCGTTATGAATCCATAGATATTACTTCCCGAAGGCTTCACTGAGATACTCGCGGTAATACCTTTCTGTATGTTCCTCGGAGTGTGATATTTTATATTTCCCTAAGTTATTCGTGTTGTAGTTGTTATTGTTATGTTTACTAGCGTGCACTCGAGCTTTCTTCGGTAAGTGCTTATATTCCTCCTCCTTCGGGAATACAGTCCGAAGTTCTTCGGGCTTTCATCTGAGAGTGATTCGGGCCTTTGGATCCCAATTTTTTTCTTCATAACGAGTCCTTATTTCGTACATTGGTCATATGCGTCAATCTGTTAATCAGTTGTACTTGGGTGATTTATCAGTTGTGGCAAATTTTTAGGGTTTATGAATATGTCCCCTCGGTCTTGTTGTGTAAGATTTTTGCGTAATCCTAGATATAATTTTTGTGCTGTTATTCGCTACTACCTATAGTTAGATACTTTCTTTTTTCTTCGGCTATCTGCCCGTGTGGTTCATTGTGGCCATTAGTGTATTATGTTCGTTGTGTGGGTCTACATGTCGCGACGGTTTTTATTGTGAGTTTCTCGTGTGTCATCTTCGTTTCCTTTATGCTTCTTCGGAGCCTATCTGGTCCACATTTTTGTCTTTCAGTCAAAAACATTTGTCCCGATGGTTTCCTCATGAAAGTTTATTTCTGGACATGGTAGACAATTTAAAAACCCTAAAATAGGTTTGCATATATATTTTTTCAGACATTTTCTTATAGCTAGCCACCGCTTTGAAAAGTACAAGTTTGGAAATTAACTGTTATTTCGACACTAATTTTGCCCTGCCAAGGTTTGAAACTCTTAATGGATGATCTTACCATCTGATGTTGTGCTCAGAAAACTCACAAACATACTAAAGCCTTTAAGGTTCTTTAGACGCTTATGGTATAGGAGCTTCTTTTTGAAAAACAAGCTTTTAAAGATCTTTGATAAAAGACAAGAAAGTATGCAAAGAATTTAAAAACCCTAAAAATCACAGGCAAACCCTAAGTTGTTTTAATCATCCCTATTTCTAGCGCCAAACTGTACGAGTAGAAAATCTGCATAGGCACATAAGGTACCATATCCATCAGATCTACTCATACATACAGTTACTTTAAACAAGATTCAATGGTGCGAGGACCATAAGAACAATACCGAAGGTATATATAATAACAGTAATCAAAGGCTAAATGTATAAAGACTTGTATTAATTTCTATGTTGTAACTACATGGATTGTAACCCTAAGGAACCAGAGGAGATACAGACCTAATCCCACTCTTGCCGCTTAGGTTTTTACCCAAAAGAATCCAACCCTTACAATGTTTTCCAAGCTCGCCTTATATAGGCCGAGCTTGGGTGGTTTACAGCTAATAAGACAAAGGACTCAATCATGGAGGTGTCAATCCTTGTCGAGTAAGGCGGTTTATTCGGTGGTGCTCCGAAGTTGACTCTGGGGCTTCGGTCCCTCGATGCGGTCCGAATCCTTTTCTTCCGAGTCCTCACTTCGTTCGCGTTTGGTCTCATTTCCTCTTTGGTTTAGTCCGAGGCTTCGCTGCCAATCCTCTGGAGTGGTTATGCTTCTTAAATGTGAGACACGTGTCCCGAGGGGTTTTACCCTCCACAATTTTCCTTAATGAAGTCCAGCTCAGAACTTATACTTTTCCAACTCCACGACGAATCATCTTTTTCTGGTGCCCTGAATACATCCCCTAAAGGAAAGTATTTTGCTTCCAATGATTTAGCCCACACATCATCCTTTCTAGTGCATAACCTCCATCCTGACTTAGCTAATAGAGCTCTATTAAAGAGATGCATATCTCTAAAGCCTAAACCACCATCAAGTTTGTGTCTGCAAAGCTTATGCCATGGCATTAAGTGAACACCCTTGTTAGTTTTTTTATTCCTCAGGAATATGGATTGTGTTTTGTTCATACCTGAAATGGTATCCACTGGAAGTTTGAAGCTGGTCATATGATGAACTGGTATGGATTTTAACACATGTTTTACCATTACAACTCTACCGGCTTCTGAGAGACTATTTTCCTTTCATGATTCGAATCTCGAGTTCATCTTCTTTATCAAGTTTGAGAAAGGAATTTTCTTGTCCCTGCCAATGAAGAAAGGAAAGCCGAGATACTTTTCTTTGAGTTCCATTTGGTTCACTTGAAGTAAGTTAGCCAGCTGAGTACGTAGAGATGGTTCCACTTTATTACTGAAGTAAGCAGAAGATTTGTTAAAATTAATCATTTGGCCTAAGCATAAACTGAACTCTTCAATAACTTCCAGAAGCTTGTTTACTTGCAGTTGATTTGCCTTGCAGAACAGAAGGCAATCGTCAGCGAAGAGCAAGTGGTTTACTCTTGGTGCATTTCTTGCTATACGAACTTCAGTTAACTGACTAGTTTCTTCACAGTGCGTCAACTTCCTAGAAAAGGATTCCATAACAAGTATAAAGAGGTAAGGTGATAATGGATCACCTTGTCTTAAACCTCTTGTTGGTTGAAAAGATTTACATGGTGATCCATTAAGCATTACCTCAATTTGAGTAATGCTTATACATTGCAGCACGAGTTGGCACCATTTATCACAGAAGCCAAACTTCTTCAAAATATCCATAAGGAATGACCATTCCAGCCGATAAAAAGCTTTGGACATGTCCATCTTTAGCGCCATAATGCCGTCCTTTGCTTGGGATCTCTTCATTGTGTGCACGATTTCCTGCACCATGATAATGTTCTCAGAAATCAACCTTCCTGGGACGTATGCTGCTTGCAGAGGATAAATGATCTTGTCAATATGAGTCTTCATTCTTCTTTGGAGAATTTTGGAAATTAGCTTGTAGGATGTATTGCAGAATGCAATGGGCTTATAGTCTTCAGGCTTGTGAGGAGTTTTTGTCTTTGGAATTAGAGAAAATCTTGTTCTATTCAGCTTTCTTAGCATAAAACCTAAGTGGAAGAAGCTTTTTATCATCTTACAAACATCTTCTTTAACTGTTTCCTATTGGGTTTGATAAAACCCTGGTGGAAAACCATCCGGACCTGGTAAAGTCCAAGCTTCCATTGATTTAAGGGCTTCCACAATCTCCTGATCAGTAGGAATACTAATGAGTTTCTCATTATCTTCAGCTGATATGATGGAGGGGATATGACTCAGGAAATCCGGATTGCTTGGGGGGCTGGTAGTGGTACTAATGTTTAGAAAGTGATTTGTGAGTAGGTCTTCCAAGTTGCTTCTATCTCTGCACCAGTTGCCGTCTGATTTTTGAAGGCAGTTTATTCTCAATCTAGCTCTTCTTCTATTTTCTTTAATTTGAAAATATTTTGTGTTCTTGTCATAAAGCTTGAAGAAGTGATCCCCTGATTTTTGCTTCATTAATCTGGTTTCAAGTTCATTCCACTTCTGAATGTCAGCTTCAACTCTCAAGATACTCTGGTGGTTACTTCCCATAACATCTTGTGATTGTAGATTATTGAGCTCCTTTTGCAGATCCGTGATGGTGGTTTGAATGTGCCCAAATATTGTCTTATTCCACTTAGCTAGTTCTTTCCTGGTGTTAGAGAGTTTATCATCAAAAACAAAAGCAGCTGAACCTGCATTGTTAGATTTCCAAGCATTCCTGATTGTTTCACAACAAGAAGAATTAGAAAGCCAAAACTAAAAAAAAATCCAGTTTTTCCCTCTAGTACCCTGACTGCTATACAAGGTTATTTGATGAAGGTGCTGGAGGGTTGAGTCAAGGAAGATGATAGACCATAAGCTATTTACAAGCGCTCTATCTAGTCGACTTTTAACTACACCAGTCCCATGACTATTGCTAGTCCATGTATAAGGGTTACCACTAAATCCAAGATCTACTAGGTTTGCTTCATCTACTAATTGTAATACTGTATTATGGGTATTAGAACTAGATGATTGGTTTAGCCTTTCAGATGGGTCTAGGGTAATGTTTAGGTCACCTATTACTACTCAAGGTATAGAGACACTAGAGCTAAGGTCTCTCAAGTATTCCCATTGAGCTACCTGGTCATTCTTATATGGTGTACCATATATGCAGCTTAGAAACCATTCCCCCCGAGATGCATCATGGTTGATAAGGGCATGAATCATGTTAGAGGAAACATTGACTATATCTATTTCAAACCCATCCTTCCAAAGTAGGATTATCCCACCAGCTTTTCCTATAGAGAGAGCGAATCTACAGTTAGGAAATTGTAAGAAGTTTGTATTTTTGACAATCCTATCATCATTGGTTTTTGTTTCTGAAATAAAGATAATGTCTGGAGCATGCAATGAGTTAAGATACCTAAGATGATCTCTAGTGTCTTCACCCCCAAACCCCTGACAATTCCAACATAAGACTTTCATTGTAAAACAAGTATTTTTCACACAATTCTTGTTAGTTAAAAATGAGTGATTATCACTTTGACAGGTAATAAAAGCAGGATCCAAGTAACAAGTTACAACGCAGTAGTCATAATGACTATACTGATTTGTAGTGATTGAGGTTGGTACAGCAATATAAGTGCTGAAATAAAAGCAATGATTAGTGGATAATAACTGAATGTATGAGAGAAGATAGGAATTTAATGCTGTGAGTTGTAAAACTGTTAACAGAAAGGAAGAGGAATTATTGACGGTACGCAGCGGGAAAAGAGTATAAATAAGAGAGCATAAAATTATGAGGATGAAATGAGAATAGGGATTTGATTCTACCTTAGTCCCTCTTGCATTGCCTGGTGCTCCAGCCTTTCCAAAAACTTGATTCACATTCGATGTGGATTGCATCATTGGTGTGAGTTCATTGGGATTTCCAGAGTTATGCATTTGTATAGCTGGTCCTGTAGGTGGGTTACTGGTGGTCCTAGAACGTTTAAGAATTCTGCCAGTTCCAATATCCTCTTCCATCAATGTGTCTTCTTGAGTATTAGAGCTAGGTTCTATGATTTTGAATCCATCCTTTGGAGGGATGAATGGTGTGTACTTGACAACTGACTTTTTAGGTTTGTGAACCGGAATAGTAAATCCTATTTGCCTCATTGCTGACATTTTCATGTCTCCAAACCTTTGAGGCTTGGTTTGCATCTCCTCCAGCAACTCCTTATTCTTCTTACATTGAGCAGCGGTATGTGGCTTAATCACATAACAGTTCCTACACACCCTATGCGGCTGTTTCTCATAAAAGAACTTGTAAAACTTTGTAGTTTTGGTCAGGGTGATATCCGCATTGCTCCTCTCCTCAGCGGACGTCCAATATTGATCCTTACACAGACCCTAAAGCAATCCCCAACTTCTGGCAGACCAGTCGGAGGGTCTATAGCAATAACATCTCCCATAGTAGCTCCCATTTCTTCAACAACTTTTTGATTAAAATGTTCAGGCAGAAGAAACCTTAACCAGATCCAGAATTCATGATGGTCCCAATCAAGCTCTTTATATGATACGGTAGGGTCATACACATGCAACATGGTAAAGTTTCCATCCAATGACCATGGTCTTTCCTGGAAGATTTTCTTCACAGCACTTGCTTTTCTGAAAGTGAATACCATAACGTTACGTTCTATCTCCAGTACTGAAACTTCATTAGCAGGTACAAATGGCCATGCAACTCTCATATGCCTCGTAACCATCTCTTCATTCATTCTTGTCTTCATGTTGAGCATGCCGATTAGCTGGATCTCAACTTCTTCTTCCTCCTCTTCAACTTCTTCCTCCTGCATTATTACTTTCTTCCCTTCTATGTCCTGTTCAATAATAGTCTCCTGTAACTTGTGGGTTATCAAAGAAACACCTTGAGATGTAGATGTCGAAGTCAAGTCAGCAGCCTCCATGGTATAGCTAGGGTTTTGCAGATGGTGAAATAGATGAAAATAAGGGTTTTGGTTGAATGGTGTAGATTTTTGTAATCCTTTTATTATGGTAGGATTACTGCCTAAATTATGGGATACTCCTGATTTTCCTAGGGCTTGCAGCTTGATATTATGTGGTGTATCTCGCTCAAAAAATCACTTTAAGCGACTGACTTTCCCTCGTTAGTTAGTTTAGGCCCTTTCCTTTGGTTACACTCCGATAACACAATCAAATTCACCCCAATCAATACCATATTTATTGAAGTTGCTGACTAAAGCTTCAAAGCATGTAAAAATACGAACGATTAATAACATGTTTAATCGCTACAAAGATCAAGATCAAAAACATAACACAGAGAGAGTGGAGTATCAAAACCAAACCGGGTACTTGATGAGAAAAGGATGGATTATGGATTCTTCAAATGGCTACTGGATGAGAAACTGATGGTTGGGTGAAAGGATAAGGTAATTTTGATCAAAGGATGACCAAGTCAAGCGATAATGTCTCTTTGGCTCCGTTGGAGTTGGAGCAATACAGATTTTCTCGTTTAGCGAGCTACTCTATGTCTGGAACCCATTAGAAACAAACGGGTTGTAAACAGCCTAACTATGCTTCAACAATCTAACAAGAAAAATTACTAATGTCAAGAAAAATTACTAATGTCATCTGCAGTTTAACCTTTTACGAAACCTTTTACTATGAAAAGTGATAATCTGTAATCTTCAACCAAGATGAAAACGTGGAGACTTAAAAGGGAATAAAAGCCAATATATACAGTTAATTTTTATATTATTTACTTTTTTTTCAAGCACTACATAAAATTATGACCACCCGGCAACCATGCCCGCGGGTGCAAGGCAACACACATTAATTTAACATATATTAAATATTTAAATATGGAGCAATATACATGGACTGATCTGTGCCAGGAAACTCAAGTGAGCCCTAAAAGACTAAAACCATAAACTACTTCATATGCCCCACCCACCCGACCCTATTCCTATTCATATTGACATAAGGTAAGTGTCTAATGCATTAACTGGTAACGCCAGTACTGGTAAGCACAATATCACAGCAGAACCGATGATATATGCAGATAAATTTGCAGTTGCCTTAGGTAGACCAATTTCCACTATAGCGAACCAGACATGGAGCTGCAATACAGACACAACACATATCAAGTATGAGCCTAATTTTTCATTTCTTTGTGTGCAATAAACTACAAGCAACTGGAAAGCTTTTTGTAAGATATATATGGCCTTACCTCCCTCATCTTTAACTTACGATCTAAATCCGCAAACCTCTGTGTCAATTTTAATTTATCTCGGAGGTAGTCAAATATATGTGAGCACTCGGTATCCTCTTTCCAAGTAACATCTGATCTGAAAAAAAATAGAGAAACTAAGAAAATGATGTCAGTAGTTCAAGAAACAACAAAACTCTAAATTACTGACATTTAATTTAATTGATAAAAAAGTCATTTAAGCTTTCACAGATACGAATCCCTCAATTACCTCGCAGATATCCCAAAGCCATAAACAATTCCTGCATCCACATACGTTCTCTGCACCAGTTTAAGGAATTTCTTAGAGCTGCATAAAGTACCACTTTCTTCCAAACCAGCATTTATATTTGTATATTCAGAAATCCTTCTATCAACCTGAAGAGAGAAAACATGAGTTATAAGCACGCCACAGCACCTGCCCAAACACCAATTTATTTTTCAGATCATGCCACAATGGGCTCCAGGAGGCTGTGATCAACACCTCATTAATTGTCAATCAAACTCTAGCTCTCTCACTTACAAAGAAAAAGAGAGGGGTAGCGAACTCTATTATACTAGAAAATGAGATGTGTCGATGTCGTGTGTCCAATAAGGTATGTCGACATGACAATTTAAAAAAATAGAAAACGCGCACATCGTAGGCACAAAATAGATAAGCAGTTTAACATAGATTATAAGGTAACATAAATATATATATATATATATATATATATATATATATATATATGATTAATATATAAGTTTTCATACATGTGTTGTAGTTGCGGACCTATAACTCAACTGTTACCACATGCTTTTATTCTATTTTTCGGTAATTGAGTCGTCAGGGCCCTCTCATGGTTTTGGAAGGCTCTAGTACAATTTGGGGCCTTTAGTGTATCATGGGGCGGCCGAAGGCCGCCAAATTTTTTTGACCAAGGTGTTTTCAAACAAGGTTTCCGGCAACAATTTTTCTTATAAATGGCCTGAAACCAAACTTGACATTATTAAATTGAAATCAAATTAAACATAATTTGATTCGCAAGATCTAATAACAAATATATCTAGATTATATTATTTTTTTCTCCGTTGTGGCGTGCATAAAAGATTAAAGAGAAGAAAATGTTATATAAATGTTAAAAAAAAATTTAATTTTAGACACCACCCAAGCCTATTGGACGCAGGAGGATATATGATTTTGGCCCCCAACAAATTGGAGCTCTAGGCTGCCGCCTAGACGGCCTATCACATAAGACGGCCCTGTGAGTCGTGTGTCGGTGTGTAGGACGTGAATGTCAGGTGTCCATATGTGTCAAGACGGCTAAATTTGGTCAAACACGAGTGTCATCCTAACACAGAAAATGAGTTTTCAATTTGAAGGAGTAAAAGTAAAGCATTGGCAATTTAAAGCAATTACCAGGCGAGAGTAATAGTCAAGAGCAACACTTTGACCAAGAACACTAGCGATTGCAGAAATTCCATCAATGCTCAAGTTCTGAAACATCATATGGTTTAAGCCACCTTGCACACTTGTGGGTAAGTACAGCTTCTCTCTCACCTCGCAATCTACAATAACAGAATAACTGATCGATCATATGATTATCTTAGATTGCTAGGCAGAGAGACCAAACAGAAAGTCTAGGTACTATTACAGGTATCTGAACAAAAAATTGAAACTGCACACTTTCTTCCAGAATAAATAAGCAAAACTATGCAAGGTTAATCCATCCTATCTGCTTAGTGATATACCACACAGTACAGCCTCCAACAATCAGTTTTATGTTATGTTAAAAGGACATAGATATCATGTCTGTTGACAAACTCTTCCAGAGACGGTCAGCCCTAGTTGAGGTGTTTGCCAATAATTTAATGCACAAACAAAAAACAGAATATTTGACAAACCACGATAGACCTTTTACTCAGAGTGAGGAAAGCCATCAAGAATAAAATTGGATGTTTCAAAATGCATGTTTCCAAAGCTACATTCCAGGTGTCTGGTTTGGGTTTTTAGCTGACAACCGGGAAGATCCATATGGAAAATGCAGATAAAGGATTAGCATGACCCCTTTAAACATTAATCCTCTAACTTGTTTTCCACTAATTACATCTTAATATGGTGCAAACTCTTTAACTATTGTAGTTTCAGTATAAGATACATAACTAGGTGTAAATTTTGCAACTTCAGCATTTAATAGTTACCATTGTGATTTCCCATCATTCATATAAAGTCAAATTTGTGGACAATTCCATAAGAAATATAATTCAAATTTTAGATGGTCGGCTACAAACTTTAGATAATGAATTGAACATTTTCCACCAAAAAAAGATTCTTACTTTGGTCCAGTATTCCCTAGAACTCCACTATCACTTCAAGCTATCCATTTCTAATTTGGTTGTACTCAGGTATGTGTCAACTTTATCATCCTAAAATGTAAAATGTAATAGGACTTTTCCAAGGACAACATGGCCTCTCTAATTTTAATATAGGGTTGAGTGCTCTGTCCTTTTTGGAGTCCACGCAATACACTCTCAGCTTAGTCTATTTGATGCTATTAACACACAGACGACGAGGAGAAAACAAAGGAAACAACAATCTAAGCAATTTTACAGCAAATTCTGATGAGTTTTTTAGAATTCTAAATAAGGGATCAAGTTGATGACTGGTTGCACATCGTAAAGTTTGCATTGCCCTTCTAATCAGTCCACGTTACATGAGCTTTGAAGTGGTAAAGCACGACTTAAAGAGGGACATTTTTTTCACTAGGCAGACAACAGTAGGTTTACACTGAACAAGAAGTAAGTTAAGACGTGATAAAAAAAAAAATAAGAACATGTGCCCTTGTATAAACCATGAGTAAAGATGTTGGAAGCACAGTTGTATCACCGAGCACATTACATAATTATCAGGTAAGAAAAAACTTGTACTGAAAATAGTAGACAACATAATTTAGGTAAAGAATGGAACTTTCATGATCTTATCTGCAACTTGCTATAATGAGACATGATATATTAAGCATTTAAGTGCTAAAGTGTTGTTTTGCATATATGGGTCCGAGTTTGAAATCCACTTTTGGTCTCGGACAGTTCGGTCTTGCTTTTCATAATTTTGAGCATGGTTACACGACAATCTCAAGTTTATCGACATCTCCCAATCTTATTATACTTGTCCCGTATTTCAAATTGACTGAGGTGAGTTGTAAACAAAAGAATCAGCAGCTAAGAATGGGGATTTTCATATCATACCGATGTACTTCTGTGTAGAATCTCCATGGTCCTTGGTCTTTTCAGGTAGCATCCCTAAAGCATGTCTTTTGATAATCTCCAGATAGGCACCTACTTCGTGATCAAGCATATTAAACATTACAGTGGATCCATACGGGAAAACCACCATATAAGAATCCTGAATGAAGGAATTACACTTGTTATGATAAGCTCAGAAAGTTAGTTGCTTTAGAATTCAATGAGCCAGTTATATCAGAAGTGCAAAAGATGAACTTACCTGAGGAGGAAGAGGAGGAGTAGGAGAATCGGCAAGGTCACCAAATTTAAGAATAATGTAATTTCCGATACCAGAAGTATGTAGGATCAGATTGGCTTGATTCTCGGACATTAACCCCATCAAATCGATTCTGTAACCACCACCCAGGATTAAAAAAATATTAAGATTGTGGAACCATATGACAATGATCACAGAAGAAATTAAAATCAAACCAAATTAACAGATGTACCTATGGGATAAGCAATAAGCCCTAACTGGAACTGATGTCCGAAGCGTACAAAGGTTCTTCCTTTTTGTGGTCTGCGTGGTACCATTGACCTCTGAAGATGAAGAGGGGGCTTGATAATTAACCTCACTTTCTGTGAGATGAGAGGAAGAAGCAGGGCGAGCGCCGCCACCATGAGTAACTCTGATACGGGGAAACCAAGTGGACAGAAGACTCTGTATGGTACTGGGTAGCTTTAGGGACGATGAAGAACGAAATAGAGAAACAATGGCGCTTTTCAGCTGCTTGGTGTTGATCGGCTTGGGGATCTTCGACATTGGATGTCTGTAATTGTGATAGATCGGAGAGTAGAGACTTGGGGGAATTTCATTGATAGACAGAGATGGATTTCTGGAAACTCTTTGGTCTATCACCCCTACTATGCACCTTGTGACCAAGGTTGTGACTCGGACGATTCGATCCACTTTTTAGCCTAATCGAGTTGACGAGTTGATTCGTAGCCTTGAATCGTTTTGACAAGGAACCGGACATTTTGACCAAGTCTTGAATCGTTGACTTGTTAAACAGCTATTGCTGGAAAAAACTTAATGGTAGCATGAATCGAAGCTAGAACCTAAAGGATAAACCAAAGGTCACCAACCACTGTGCTACACCTTTGTTTGGCAATAATATTTGTCTCTCTTTAGTATATATACCTATTTAGAATCAAAGTTACCAACCAAATGTCACCATTTTGCGACTTATTAATCGACCATGAATCTACGATTCAAGTTTCAATACACGATTCGATTCGCAAAAATAAAAAAGGATTATTTCTGTGATTCACGATTTCACAACCTTGCTTGTGACCTTGCCAAACGCATAGGTGGCCAGGTGACATAGCAAATAACCAGCGTGACTATAAGGCTTATAGTTCAACTTCCACGTCAGCTAGCAACCCTTAGGGCAAGCACTATGGTTCATAGTAGAGATATCTTGAGAATATGGAGATGGACAACCACTATGGTTAAGAATTTCTTGGCATTTTTCTATGTGGTGCTACACAGATGTAGCAGCAAGTAGAGATACAGATGCGAGGCGAGAACCGAGTATCCGCATTTTACTTTCCGCCGATTCTCAGTTTCCGCCCCAGAGCTTTGCTGAAACTCAATTCTCGTCCCGTAAATATGATTGTTTGACCTTTTTTTCTTTACACCCCCTACACCTCAACATCTAACCATCCATCTACCTAGTTTTCTTGACCGTCAAATCTCCAAAGACTCTTTAAAAAATTTCAAAAAAAAAATGTCATTGGGATCTCTTCTATATAAGAGAAATCTTCTTCTTTGACCAATTTATCCCAATCAATCTTGATTTAATTGATTCCTTCTTTCTCCCTTCAAATTTTCAAGTTTTTTTCATCACAAAATCGATTTCACCGAAATAGAAGAAATTGGGGTTACTTTCTCTTTCATTCGTGCATCGATGGATAATCTTGCGGGCAACAAGGAGAGACGTTGTTTTGGACTCGTGTTTTTAATGTGTTTGTGAGTGCTACAAATAATTCAAATGGTAGAAATGAAAATGGAACAAAAATCGATGGACAAACCGCATTAGTAGAGAGATATCTTGGATTTCGTAAGAATTATCAATGATATTCGCCGGAGAAATAAAGATGCATCTGAAAAGAGGGGATACCGAGATATACCACCAACTTTTAATTTCGTGAACCTAGTTGATTATGGTTGTTTGAACGATCTCGCAAATCAATATCAAACAACAACCTGAGTATAGTTCGGAGAACCGAACCCTAACAAGACGAGTTCTTGTAGATCTCAAAATAAATGGATTCACTCAAAGGTTATAAATCAACAACCTTGCAATTACTTCAATTATATAGATCAGAGACAATATAATGCAGAAGGGAAAAGTAATGCAAGACACCATAATTTTGTTAACGAGGAAACTGCAAACCAGCAGAAAAACCCCGGGACCTCGTCCAGATGTGAACACCCTTAGTATTAAGAGGATAAAGACGCTAGCCTACTCTCAGACTTCGGATTGAAATGTATCGAGACTGAATTAACCCTACAAGCAATCCATCTGCCAATGTGCTCCTACGTCTCTTGGCTTCCACAGAAACCTACGTACTTGATTCCCCTAGCTGACGTCCTTTAAAGGCCTGGGAGTTGCTCCACTTCCCTTCGTGAAGATTAGCGCTACCCTGCCTCTAACAGGACGCCTAAAAGTACTCAAGTAATTAAACGAGAATATGATTTTGATTTCCTTTAGACTTAAAGTCAAGGTTAATGGAAATTGGTTTATTGAATTTGTTGATCTAGCCTAAACAATTTTACCTCCTCACGCTAGACGAACTTAGTATTAAACCTAGTTCATGAATATGCGTTATGGAACTTCTAGGTTTTACGATTCAAGATCTATCGTACGATGTTTCTATCAAATCTTGGACGTGATAAAATTGGAATAATTCAATCGACCCAAGATACATGATCATGAATTTTACTTCCGACCTGTGCTTCACGATCCTCAAGTGAAGTCTTTCAATAGTCGTAGTCCAAGAAAAAGACTTTGGATGACGACCAACCTTTATGCAAGGATACACAGATGTGTATAGAATTGAAGTTGTATCTTGCAAAATGTCATCTATTTATAGTGATCATCAAGGGAGGCTTTGCTTGAAAGTTAAGAAACCTTGAGAAAGGCTCAAGCAAGTTCTAGAACGTAAAAGTGCATAGCTTGAATACCCAGTCTCAATCTTCTACCAACCCATTGGTCGAAACCTAAGAGTTGAGAAGACTCGACGTTGATTAGAAGGATGTCAATTTAGGTTCAAACAAGTTGAACATTGCGTGGATTAAAGTAGTTGAATTCCTTGGTTTAGTAGTGTCTAAGTTCAAAAACCAAAACATACCCAACCGAAAACTTCAATGGAAGTTTTCCATGGCTTATATGAACGCATTCATGAACGCGTACATAGAGCAAGTAATTGGAGTTCAGGAGAATTCAGTGAACTCATATGAACGCGTACATATAAAAGTGCTCGTTCTCAGGAATGCCTTTGGCCAAAATGTCGTGAACGCGTACACTCCTGAACAAAGCCAACTGGATCCCCTCAAATGATAAGAACACCAAGACCTTTCACCTCTCCGCTACATACAGAAAAAGCAAAAACACTATCATTGCTCTTAAAGACGAAGAGGGTAATTGGGTATCAGAATATGATTCTATTAAATCTATGCTTGTATCTCACTTTCATAGTATTTTCTCGAGAGATACATCTGTCACGGCTAACTTCAGCGGTCTAGATTGCAATAATTTTATTTCGCAGGATGATTGTCGAATGTTGGGGGCTGTTCCTACGGCGGAAGAAGTATACTCTACAATCAAGAAGATTGGATCCCTAAGAGCTTCGGGACCGGATGGATATCCCTTCATATTCTACAAGAAATGCTGGCCTATAATTGGAGCTGAAATCACTGAGCTTATCCAGGAGTGTTTCAGATGTGCTTATCTTCCACCAGGTATGAATCACACTCATTTAACTCTGGTCCCTAAAGTTAAGCATCCATCAACGCCTTCGGACTACAGGCTTATTGCCCTATGTAATGTTCTATACAAGATAATCACCAAGATCCTTACTTCTAGGCTTAGCCCATTCCTAAACAACCTCATCGACCAAACCCAATCAGCGTTCATTCCCGGGAGACAAATACTTGATAATACTGTAGTGGCGAAAGAACTATTTCATTCCATGAATAACTCTACTTCAATTTTAGGATCCTTTGCACTAAAACTTGACATGAGTAAAGCATACGATGTGGTAGATTGGGGTTTTCTTAGTCAGGTGTTGGTTAGTTTTGGAATCACAGGTAATGCGCATAGCTTAATTATGAATTGTGTTTACAGCACTTCCTTCTCAGTAATGATTAATGGACACCCGGAAGGGTTCTTTTTAAGAGAAAGAGGCATCAGACAAGTTTGCCCTCTTTCGCCCTATCTATTCATTCTCTGTTCTCACTCTTTATCTAGTCTAATAATGCATAGCATGGAGAGGCAAGGACTATATGCAGGTTACAGATTGAATAGGTGGGCTCCAGTTGTATCCCATATCATGTTCGCAGACGATATTATGTTATTTGGAGTGCTCAACAATACAACTATTAATGCGATTATATCCATTCTCCAGCAGTATCACGCTTTGTCAGGTCAGCTTGTGAATTATAGCAAGTCTTCTATCTATTTTAGCAAGACCGTTCCACAAGATAGGCGAGAGGAGGTGAAAGCGTTGCTAGGGGTTAGGGGTATGGGATTAAAGGAGAAATATCTGGGAATTATGATTAGATAGCAGGGTAAAGTGTGTTCTCATCATCATTTCCTGGTGGATAAGTTCAAAAGCAAGCTCTCTGGGTGGAAACGAAACTGCCTAAACCCGGCTGGTAGAACAACTTTAATCCAAGGTGTTCTAAGTCTTATCCCAGTGTATTATATGGCTACTACTGCCATTCCCAAGGGCATTACAAGCAAACTGACAGAAATCATTAGGAATTTCTGGTGGGGGCATGCAAATGAGCAGCGAAAGATGCACTATTTACGTTGGGATTGGTTTATAACTAGTAAGGAGAAAGGGGGCTTAGGACTTAGAGATTTGGATGACCTCAACAAGGCTCTTCTAGCTAAACTCTCATGGAGATTTCAGCAACAAGGTGATGCGCTATGGTGTAGGATTCTACGGGCAAAGTACCTCAGGGAGGGGTCATTTTGAACTGTTAAAAAGCCCCAACAGTGTTCATCTACCTGGATTGCCATGTTGGATGTCAGAGACTCTCTGAAGGAGGGATGCATCTGGTTGGTGGGAGGGGGCTCTAGCATAAGGATATGGACAAACCCATGGATTCCTTCTCTGCCAAATTGCACTTTACAGGCGGAATTAGGGGTGCAGCAACAGGTTCATTGGGTTAGTGATTTAATGAAACCAGGTAGGGCTGGATGGGATGAGGTATTGATACAAAACTTGTTTGATCCTTTTGTGGCTAACCAAATATTGCAGGTGTTTATCAATTATGGTAAACAGGACAAGTTAATCTGGAAATACACAACTCATGGGGATTACACTACTCAATTTTTCCAGAAGTTGCAGGTCGCAAACTCGGGTGAATCGTCTACTATGAACGATACCATTGTGCCTTGGAGGAAGTTCTGGTCTGTGCAAAAGCTAGCTCCAAGGATACACATTCATGTGGAGGGTGCTTCATAATGGCATTGGTGTTCGACAGAAAATTGCTAGAGTCCTGGAGCATGTTCAATCGGACTGTGTAGCATGTAATGCAGCTGAAGAGAGTGTCGAGCATCTCTTCCTTCATTGCCACACTTCACAGACCATCCTGTTTGCATGCCCACTCGGCTTAAGGCTATAAAATCCCTGCAATACCACTGTTAAGGATCTGATGTGGCTTCATATGAATGATACATTTAATCTAGGTGCTTGTATGTTCTGGGAATCTGGAGAGCTAGGAATGAACTTATTTTTGAGAAGAAGAACATATATGTGCAGGCAGTAATAAGCCATGGGCTCTATTGGTTCAATACTTTCTACAGTGTTGAACCTGACGACAACCAAGCTTTGTTCCCTACAGTTCCTGTCTTGGTATCAAATATTTGTGAGCAATGGATACCTCCTTCAATGGGTACTGTTAGCATAACAGTGGACGCGGCTTGGAGTGTCAGGGGTGCAGTTGTTGCAGTGGTTGCAAGAGACTACAGGGGCAAGTTCATTGAAGCAAAAACTGGAATAGGTGATGGTTTTAGTCCCTTAACAGCTGAAGCTTCAGGTTCCCTATTAGTTACTTGTTTCGCTTTGGAAATGCAGTTCACTAGAGTTATAGTCGAAGGAGATGCGCAAAAAGTAGTTATTGCAATACAGGGTACTGCAGCTAAGATTCAATGGAGAATTCTACGTTACATTTCACAGATACAGCAGAAGGTTAACTCGTTTGTAGAGAACAATTTCAAGTTCATTCTGCGAGACGCCAATGAAGTGGCTCATCAACTCGCTAAGCACGCCTTTAGGCACAATATCTACCAGGAGTGGATATCTCCCAACCCCCATCTTGCATTGTTTCTCAACTCCAGCTAGAAGAAGTTCAAGAATCTGTTAGTTTGTTTTCGATGTAAGTCTTATTTGTAGTCTTTGTTTTCTGTTTTTCTGGGCTTCTGTCATGCCCTCGATCAAAAAAAAAATAAATAAATAAATAAATAATTCCTTTAAGACAGTTTTATCTATTTACCCTTCCTCTTTGGTTTATTTACGAAAATATCTTAAGAGAAAAAAATTGAAAATTCAAAGGGCAATTGCGGTGTTTCGCTAGCTACCATTTCCAATGTTTTTGTCACATTTTTAAATATTGTTAGGTCCATTTTACAAAAAAGTGGTCATAAAAAGAACTCCCTCTCTTCGGGCCTTCCAGTCGGTCGGCCCAGTTACGTTCTTCAAATGTAAGGTAAAGTCGCTAAGTAGAGACAGTTGGATAGGATTCACAAATCTCAAGAGTGACAATTTCTCAGTGGAAGTGAATAGACATGACTAACTTTCCCGAGAATATTTCTTTCATCGGTTGTTGAATTAAACATTTCTGATTTACAAAGCTGATAGACACACCATCACTTTCACCACCACTTTCACCGAATTAAGCTCCAATAGCTTTAGAGACTTTGTGACCGATTCATATGGATATGTGTGGGTTTGATTAAGAACATTTGAACATTAGATCTGCGGTGGTGAAAATGGTCGTGAGATTTGTCGGTGTACAAATCATTTTTGATTTAATAGGTGACTTCCATGGTATTTGCTTTTTTCATAATTGTGTCTCCTAAACTGTACAATGAGATAATAAGTGGTGAAAAGCAATACACCAGACCTCCGCATATAACGACTAACCACTTAGCTAGAAAATTATATCTTCGCGTCAAGTCAGCTCCTACAAAGTTTGTATATGTCTGCAAGAAAGAAAAACCAATCACATTTCAAGTTGCAAGTTCCAAAGAAGGCTAACAGAAGGAAGGGACAAATACTGCCAAAACAAAACTTTTACGAGTCATACCTCCATCAACCTTAAGTAAAAATCAACGCCTACAAATTTTTGATTAAATTCAAATTGATCCTTTAGATACTCCAACATCCGTGAGTAGTTGCGGTCTTCCATAAAAGCAACTTCTGATCTGAAAATAAAAAAAAAATATCAGCAGCAATTTATATATTTATTTTTCGTAAAAAACATGTGTTTTTCTAAAAAGATATCTCTTATCTACAAATCCAGATAGCTAGACAAAGAAACAAAGAAAAATAAAAAATCTTCCCCACACCAGTGCAAGTGGGGACTTAAACCCCATATTCCTTGGTACAACCACCAAATGTCCTGCCAACTCAACTGTTGGACATTTACGAATCACAATCTGTCGAGGATTCTAAAACAGAGTTACGAGCTCTAAGCGATAATTAAATATGTGAGGTTATTGCTAAATTGGACATGAATCAGAATCCCTGTTTCATGTGTCCAGGATTTGGAAACAGTGTTACGAGCCCTGAGCGATAATTAAATATGTGACATTATTGCTATAGTATGACTAGTACGATACTAGAGAAGAGTGAAAATATTGAGTATTTCAATTCCAACAGTAGTATCCAAGCAAAGGATTTTCTGTTTTGGGAGTTAAAATATCATGTACCTCTCAAAAAGCTCAAGCTTAAGAGCAAGTTCAACAAAAGTAAAATTTGCTCTCCCAACTAGTTGAGACATTCTTTTTTTCCGCATTATACAAGACCTAATTGTCCTTCCGCGAGGTAATTCTGTAAATGCTGCAATTACTCCATCAACCTAAAACCGAAACCAGGTGATAAGAAAATTAATCCTGATTAAAGGAAAAGAAAAGGCATTTGCAAATTTAAAGAAGTACCTTGCGAATGTAGAAGTCAAGAGCTACACTTTGACCAAGAACACTACTAATTACATGAATAGAATCCATATCCAAATGCTGCAACATCAGATAACCTTGACCACCTTGCATCCCCATGGGCCAATTCGAATTTTCTTTCACCTCATATTCTACAGATTTAAAACAGTAAAACATCAAGATAACAAAGGAGAGGGACCAACTAAAGAAATTGAATTTTTGTTGCAACCAATTTTTAAGGACACATTGGTTAATACCAAGACAGATATTCTCGCTAAGCCACCAGCCTAAAAAGACATGAATGAAAATATAGTGACAAGGATGTAGGCATTTGGGTGGGGAGGATAAACCATAGTTTTCTAATTCATGCATCAAATTTATCTCCAAACAGTTAGGTGATGAAAGCAAACCATCTATATGCATTAGCAATCATCCTACGTTTTAAGGGTCACTTTAGCAAATCAGGAGAAGGAATATAAAACCTATTTGACCAATTCATGGATGAGGGGTTCCTCTGTATGCCCGTGCTAGAAGACGAAGGCTTCACATAGTAAAATATGATGTGGGTAGGACTTGGAACTTAGTTATATCTTACTGATATGGTAATTCTGGAAGGACGCCCCATCCTTGGCCGTTTCCGCTAACCCTGAGGCATGTCTTTCGATAATCTTCAGATACCCATCAACTTGGTCATCAAGCATATTAAACATTACAGTGGATCCATACGGGAAAACCACCATGTAAGAGTGACTACTCCCACTTAACTTAGCATCTGAATCCTGAAATAACAATTTAACTTGTTATTATAATGAAACCTTCGCAACTAAACTAGTCAAGCTGGTATTTTTTGGGTTTCTTCAACATTAGCTAAAGAGCCACATTGCACAAAATTGATCGCCAGCCAAACAAGCATATGTAAATGTACCACATAGCAGAAACTACAAGATGAGGATAACAAATTCAATTTTATAGGTAGAACTCACTGGAGAAGGAGTCTGAGAAGCCGCATTGCTGAATTTGAGAACAGCATAATTCTTTTCAGATGTATGTGGGATCAAATTGGCTTGATTCTCAGCCATTAATCCTTTTAAATCAATCCTGCAAACCACCACTCAAACAAATAAACAAAAGCAATTTGGATTCGGGGGAAACCGGCAAAATTATACAAAAGTTTACCCTCTGAACTTGTAATAAGCCCTGACTGGAATTGATACCCAAAGATTGTCTTTTTCCATCAATCCTTTTTCAGCGACCTCCGCGGAAGATGTTTGATTAACCTCAAGTTTCATGTGAAGGGATGAACTAGAACAAATACTACGAGGGTTTGAAGTGAAGCATAAATTAATAACTCTGGTACGAGGAAACAAGAAACTCTGTTTGGGAGCTGGGATTCTGGAGAAATTGAGAAGTGGGGATAGAAAATTAGGGTTTTTGAAAGGGGGTTTTGTTATATTGAATAACTTTACTGGCGATGACTTAAGAGAAGATGAAGAAGAAAGAATGGTGTTAAATAACTGCTTGTTGATTATACGTGAAAGCTTCGACATGATTAAACTTCCCTGTAATCTGAAACCTCTGAAGAGAAAGGAAAAAAAAAATTAGCTTACACAAACTACTACAAGCGTATTTTCGACTCATATTGTATCAAAAAAAAAAAGTATTTTCGACTCATACGGAAGTTCAAATTAAGAAATTCACTAATGGGCCAACCACTCTTATTGAGGCTTATGGATCAACTAGGAACGAGCAAAATGTCCAGACTTTACCTGATCCAATCCGCATTTGGCGGATAGAAACCCGATCCGCTCATAAACAGACCGGACGGCACATGAGGATGAATTTTTCATACAAAGATTTCATCTCAGATTGTTACTTGAATATTGATTTTGAGATCGTCCATGTAAACATCATATATGTTCACGACAATAAAATAGTTAGTAGTGTACTTAGTCTCCCTTCAGTTTCAGTTGGCAAAGACGTAAGACTCAAATCGTATGTGTTTGACTAGTTTGTGAACAACAAACAATCATTCAATGAGTAAGCTTTTGACTTGGAATTCAGGCGGTATGCATAAAGTAGAGAAAATTGCTCAATAATTGAGCTGGACAAACAATGTTCTTTATTTATGGTGCAAGCGACGAAGCATATGTTGCTTTTAGAGCAAGCACTATGGTGCCATAAGCCATCCCTAGATTGTGAAGATATAGGGATGGCATAAATGATCGAAATTGGCGGTGGTCTAACTCGGTTTCCGCAGCTTCCACTGGGTGGGAACTCAGTTTCCGTAAAAAATTGTGGCGGAAACCGAGTTCTCGCACAGTCAAAGCTTGATTTTTGACCGGCGGAAACCGAGTTTCCGTAAAAAATGAGTTTCTATACAGGAGAATTTGATCTGCAATGGTTTTGAGTGAACAAGTTTTACCCCCTTTTGATTTTGATGGCGAATTTGTTCGATTTTGTTCAATCTATTAAAAGAGTATGTTCTCAACATATATATGCTTTGTTTCCATCTTTCAATTTGAGTTTTCATAATAAAACGACTCTGAATTGTTTACTAATCAAGATAATTTTTATTAATTAGAAAAACAACTACAATACAATTCAAAGTCCTAAAAACGAAACAAACTACATTGCAAATTCATTTAAATAAGGATTAAACTAAATAGCGATAGAGGTTTAGTACTAAAATATAATCTAATAACGATAAACTAGTTATCTTGAGATTCATTCAAAGTCCTTATCATAATTTTGTTACGTTTGAGTCGATACCACGTTTGAGTTGTTGGCGAACAATTACTTGTATCCTTATCAATGATTGCCCTATCTTCCGCCTCTTGTTTTTGACGTGCCAATTCTCTTTGTGTTTCCAAGTATCTTTCAAATAGTGTTGCTTGTCGTTCATCTTTCTCCTTCTTAAGCAAGACTTGTTGCTTCATCATTTCAATTAGCTTAGAACTCGCATCACTCATTGTTGAATCTTGAGATTTTGGTGTCTCCGGTGTTGTTGGAGTTTTGGATCCACGTGAGCGATGTCTTTGGTATCTCCTTCTCTACGCTTGCGTTTTCGGTTGAAGTTCTTGCCATTGTAACTTCATTATCTTGGTACAAAAAATGATGGTCGAAATTGGGTTCTTCAACCAATGGAATTCCCGTAGGAATATGAGTAGGGGGTGGAAGTTTGAGAAATATAAGCAGCTTGAGAGGAAGTTTCATAAGGAGATTGAAAGGGAGCTTGAGGAATATAGGGAGATTGGGAGGAAGTTTGAGGGTGAGTGTTGGGAATAGTCATAGGAGGTGGAGTATAATATAAATGAGTGGAATTTTGAGTGTTAAAAGGAGGGTTGGGAGGAGGGGTGGAGTGTTGAGTATGGGATGAAGTATGGGGATGAGGGTGGAGTGTTGAGTGTATGATGAAGTGCTAGGATTAGGATTCCGGTTGAAGGGAGAACGGGTGTTCGAAAGAGTGGAGTTTTGAGTGCTATCAACAACATCCAAGTCGAAATTATCACATTGATGACGAAATTCACTTAATTGGGAGCGTAGAATTTTGTACTCCTCCCTAAATCCAACGATCTTATGATACTTCCTATAATATTCGTCTCTTGCAATCCGACACTATATATAAAAATCAAATTTGAAGTTAGTATAAAGCAATTGAAAATTAAGCAATTGAAAATGATTAGTAAAGTAAACAACTTACTAGGTTTTCGTAATTCATATCTGGATTTTGTGTTTGAACAACCTCTGAACAATTTATAAATTTGTCGACATCGCTCTTAATGTGGCTGAATCTATTTGCAACGCATTTTCGCTTGTTAGGATTTCCTTTCATCAATGTAATCAATTCCTCAAAAACAAGTGGCCAAAACTTTTCTTTTCTACCCTCTTTCCAGTTTCCATCCTTCTCATGCTTAATATATGCTCTCACAATAGCTAAATCTTCAGTATTGGTATAATGTGGCCATTTTGAAGAAGAAGATGATGAATTGAAGGAGAAAAAGTAAATCAATATGATGATTTTAGGTGATTTGAGAAGAAGAAAATCAAGATGATGATGATTTGAAGTAGGTTTGAGAAGAAGTAAATCAATATGATGATTTTAGGTGATTTGAGAAGAAGAAAACCAAGTTTACTTATATAGGAGTAGCCAAAACACACCAAAAAAAAAAAAAAACGTTAGAAGTTTGAATTATTTATCCAAAGGCTATAAACAACTATCCGTTGGCAGATTGTGAGATCTAGCCATTGATTTTCTAGGCGGAAACCGAGTCTCTGTCTTGTGCGGAAATTGAGTTTCCGTAAAGAATAGGTTTCTAGACAAGAGATATTTCTTCTGCTCAAATGTTTCATTGTTCAAACACAATGGTCTCTAAGTTACAATGGTCTCTAAGTTACATTAAACACAATGCTCAAATGTTTAATTGTTCACACAAATTGCTCTATTATCTAGGTCTTGAAGTATAGAACAACAATTAAGATTTTTTTTGTCAAACCATTTTTTCATTAAACCAAATTAAGTTACATTATATTAATTGAAACTAAGACTAATAAAACTTCAAACATAAACATTGAAAGAACACTTAAAATACTACATGAGAATTTGAAACTAGTTCGTCTAATCAAGGTTGATTACTTCATCATTGTCTGAATCATAAATGGTTTGGACTCCAACTCTCTTTCCCATTTTCTTCAAAATTCTTCTTTTTCGTTCTCGATAATATTTTTGTTGAGTCGGATCCATGTTAGCAAGATCCATGTTTATTATAATTCTTTCTTCTTCCTCTTGAGATTGGTAGAGCTCGCATGTACGCGTTCATGAACGCGTTCACCGTTGAGGTCCTTTCATGAGACAATTCAACTTACTATTATCACGGATGTGACAAATGCAAAGGCGAAGAATCCTAGAATACCTTCGGATCTTATAAACAACATCATAGACTATTGATATGATAAAATGGCAAATACGAAACATGGAAAGGAAAAACCTTTCTAACCTTTAGCGAGGACGTTATGAATTATCAAGTAGTAAGCTCCGGTCTTCGTCTTCAATGGTCTTTGTCTCGATTACCTAAAACTATCCTTGTCCGAGTTGTAGAGTAAACTTATCAAGGATTGTGTTTTTGTCATTTAAACTTGACAACTGACTTGAGATAGCAATATCAGTGGGTTCAACCGAGCAATACTCTAACAATCTCCCCCTTTGTCAATTTTAGTGACAAAACCAATCTTACATATGGATTCAAAAAGTAAAATCTTTTAGCCTTAACCATAATGTACTTGATCTTCTTGTAATCTTCAACGTCTTCAAATAAGAGTGTTCTTGCAAGTGAAGATTGAAGGTAGAGATAACAAACTTCAAAGTCACTACACATCTTGGTTCTAGAAGGACATAGTCCAACAAGAGTTTGCTATGCAATTGAGTAGTATACAAAACTTAAATATAACTTCATGATGTCAACAAAGTACACAACAATACAAACTCTGATCTATTTGTTACAAACAACTTAAGATTTGTTTCATGGTATATTGATCATATAAACAACTGTGATATAAAAATAGTGCAGACAACATGATACTCTTTGATTCCTAGAAGATAATCCATAGCCCAAGTGCTGCAGATTGAATCAATCCTTACTAAATAGTTCACAACTACCAAAAAATCCAAAAAAACATATACTTATCGTATTTCAGACAAACAGAATTTCTTAACATGATAGCATACATGATACATCAATCATACACAACAAAACCAAACCAAACCAAAATTATACAAAATTAAAATCACAAAAATCACAAACAAAAAAAAAATATTATACCTCAAGATCCCCCTTAACCCAGATGATGATTTCCTAAAACCATATCAATTACAAATAAAAAAATCATCATTAAAACCACAGAAATTAAAAACCCTAATAACTTTTAAATCAAAAACCCTAACTTTTAAATAAATTAAAAACCTTATTTTTATCTATTAAGCACGAAATTGAAATGGTTGAACCATAGAAATTGGGTTTCTTTCAACCAACTGAATGGTGGAAGAACAAAATCAGATCTAACTTAGGGTTTCAAAAAACAGAAAAGGGTTTTTCTTCTAATCATGGAGAAGGCTATCTTAAGCGTGGGAATTGCTCAAGCAGGGACTCGCAGATATGCGTCTGTTCTTATTATTATGGTGGAGCTTGCTTAGGCACACAATTGTCACAGATGCGACTGTACTTATATTATTGATCAATCTCCAACTGATAACCATTTATTTCGCTCTGATGCACCACTATCTAGCATTTTCCATGGGTGTATCTTTCTTTTCAATGCAATTTGTGTTCTACTAGTAATAATTTACGTTTGTTTCCATGGGATAGTACGTACTCTAGCGAAAGTTATTAAAATCTCTACAACTTCAAGTTATACTAGTACTTTTTAATATGTCACTGTGTGGCATGACTAGTTTCTTTGAAACTCTATGTAATTGGGAGTGCCGGAGTTTATGGGCAATTTTTCAAAATGGCCAAAAAAAATATTGCTAATCTCTAAAATGACCACGTTTTTTTGCACTTTTCAATAATGGCCGATATTGACCGTTTTTAAAAAAAAAACGGGGTAACAAAAGTTAAATGCCTATGTGGCACTTAACTGACATGCGGAAAAGACATTTTAACCCTCAGTGGGTAGAACATTGAGTTAAACCAGTGAATCAGTCCGGTTCAACTGACTCAACTGAGTTAACTCAACTGACTCAACTCATCAAATTCAACTGACTCAACTTAACTGACTCAACTGACTCAGCACTGGAACTTGAAACTGACTGAACTGACTTAACACTGGAACCTGAAACTGACTGAACTGAACTGAAAATATGAACTGAATCTGAAGAAAATGAACTGAATCTGAACTAGAAAATCTGAAATCATAACAAAATACATTCATAAACCATCCAATACATAACAAACTCAATCCATTCTAGAAAAACAAAAACAAACTAAATCTGAAAGTTAACAGTGATCCAATCCATTCATTTCCAATGCATCCAGCAATAACAACAGTTGTACATTGTTATTTCCATTCTAAAACTAACATGATCAGAAACTAACAATCGTTGTACAACATTCTGTTTACTCGCAAATGACATGACGATACTTATGCATGTATTAGCATCACACCATTAACATACCCTACCAAAATAGCCTGAAAGAACTAGACAGAAAGAAAAGAGTGTAGTAGCCAATTTGCTGTGTTTGGTATTACCTGCATCATCCAGCAGGCAGCAAGACTTACTGGTCTTTCAACAATGCTAGTTTTAGGACTTGTCTCTGGTGTAGATATTCCTTTAGTGGCCAACTTGGATTTCAATGTACGAATGACTTGTTCTTGTTCTTCCATCTTTTTGTTCATCTCCTTAAGTTGTTCATCCTTCAGTTCACGCTTGCGTCTTACGGTTTCCAGTTGTTTCTTAAGATCAGCAATGGACTCCCTTGACGATCCTGTTTGTGAAGGAGACATGTGAAAGTACTTGGTAGGAGTGACTCCTCTGCCAGCACCTCTCACACGCCCACCACAATCTTTGCCAAACGCAAGTGTTTGGGCATCTTTTCCTGGTTCTGACTTTAATGTTCCATCTTGCAGCTGCTTTTCATACTCAGTCTGTGTACACAAACAAAATTGGGTGAAAAAAGTGTTACGTTCTGATTTTAGACTTTGCCAATGTACTCGAATCTAATAAGAAAGTGGGGATACTGGTTGTGGTTGCACGCCTCTGTGGGTTGATTGGATATAACCCGGAAACAAAGATAGAAAGATATCACCAATATAGGACTTCATAATAAACATAAATCAACAATAAACATAACAATGTACGTATTAGATAACCTTGAACTCGTCTGAAAGTCTCCAAGCTACGAACTCATCCCATTGTTGTTGATTCAAATATGCACGATATTGTACTGGGACAGCTTTACATTTCTCAGGTTTAAACTCCTAATTTAACATTTCAAACCCTCAACTGTTAAATTTTAAAAAGGGGGAAAACAGATATGAACCCTAGAATTTCAAAAAAGGGGAAAACCATTAAACCCTAAAATTGAATCGCTTATTTTAACAAAAATGGTATTCTAAAGCATGGGTTTTCAACCGCAACACAAATAAACCAGAAATCTTACTCACACCATTAAGGTTTACCATCAGCAAAAAACAACTAGTTCAGATGATTTCTTCTTCGCATGTACGTCTCTTTCTTCTTCTTCCTCTTCAACTCCGTCTGATTTCCTGTCTCAGAAACCCTAACCCTATGTAGCAGTAGCAGAGAAAGAGAGAAAGAGAACGAAGAAGAAGGAAAAATGAAATGAAATTAACCGGTACGATTTGGGTGTTTTATGTTTTCGTGCACGTGACAAGTAACACGTGTGTGATGATGCATCCATCACCGTCTATTCAACGAACGGTAGATTTGAGGGAAGGATAGGGAAGTAATTTTAAGGGGGAATCTTGACTAAAATCAACGGGTTTGACTTTTAAAGTGGGCCCTGACGGAAAAGCTAACAGATTAGCCATTATTGAAAAGTGGAAAAAAACGTGGCCGACATAGAAATTAGGGATATTTTTTTCGGCCATTTTAGAAATTTGCCCTTTTATAAAATCTCATTTTTACTAAATATTAAGCGAACTATGATTATATTTGTTTCTCCAAAAATTCCTCGGTTAGCTAGCACATGTAACTTTACTCGATCATCGCGTAGAATATGCTTGTAGTATGACAACATTCATTTGTGTTTAAACTCGAATTGGGAGATAGTGAAGTGAACTGACTACTGAGGCAAAGAAGATGAAATTGGTTTCTAAAAGAAGTATGCGATCAGTAATGGAAGTTGAGTGTCCAGAGTCAGACATAAACTGATGATAATATTGTTGCGATGTTTGATGTTTTGAAGACTTCGGTAAAGGTTAACCAAAGATAGATATGCTGCATGTAATTTTAGGTTTCTTTATCTATTGTTTCTTTTTCTAGAAACGTTTATCCTGCATTTATCTGGTCAACCAAAATTATTTTGGACCTATCGGTTTCACTAACTAATATCTATAATTTGATCTAAAAAAATTAACTTAATTCAATATATCAACATTATTTATGTAAAAACTTTTACGTCAATAGTAAAACTAGTTGGTTTATGGAGTTCTTGATGAATCCAACTTTGTGCACTTGCTGGTGCACATTCCTCCCATCCCCATTAGCCGGGGTTTGTTAGGGCACTGTCCGGTCAAACCCACTAGCGTTGGTATGTCAAGCTGGTTGTCAGTTTTAAGTGTCAAAACACAATTCTTGATTTAGCCTACTAGAGTTTAGATTTCGGAGTTGGGATATAAACAAAGTAGTAGAGACCTTGAAGACGAAGACTGTGAAGACAAAGAAGACATCAATTATTCTTCATCGACAAAAGGTTAGTAGGAGTTATGACTTTTATGTAAATTCTTCTATTCTACTTATTCTATCTTTCGAAATAGTCGGCTACTATAGTAGAGATACTAATAGCGATTGAGATCGTGTTCTTGTCTACATGACCATGTGTTATGTTGTTATTTGTTCCCACGAATACTAAGTTTACAAGAATGCATGAGATAGCTTCGATACCATTTGTCCATTGCAATGGTTTGCTTGCAAATCACTTGTTGGATATGGGTGAATCTAAAGGAGTACTCTTGAGCAAGAGTCCAGTGGATTATAGCTGAGGGCGTCTAACACGTCTAAGTATTGGCCCAGTCCAGAACTTCCAGCGGATCCTAGTTAAACCTTAATCTGAATAACAACGGTTCCCGAACCGTTCGTGAACAGTGACTTGGGAATTTTTTCAGAGTTCCAAATCGTCAATTTGTACGCGTACTAGTACGTGAACCTCAGATTCGATGCATTTGGTCGTGATTCAGATGGACGGTTTGCGAACCGGACAAAGTGAATATTCTCTGGGATTTTCACATGGGTTAAACTCTGACTCCTTTATCTCTTAGTTGGACTTGGTTATCACGAAATATCTTCTGTGGTCCATCTAACGGTTCTCAATGTGTCAATAAGATAAAGATTATCTCTGGTTTGTTGGATATCATTCTTGAAGTGTTTTTGAGCTAACAAAACACTTGACAGATAAATGATAAAGATTTCAAATTGAGATAAATCTAGGTTTCTTTGTGTGCAAGTTAAGTAATGGGTTCGTTTTACACAGGCACTTGCTAAACTTGTGGAACAAGTAACTAGTTGCTAAGCAACCTATCTTATTGAGTGCTATAACTAGAGGTTTCTAGAACGAAAACCACAAGCATCAAGCATACGTGAAGATTTTCTGTGGAATTGATCGTAAACTCTTTTCACTTCGGTGAATGCTTGTTGTGGTATAGTCATCCTCTATTAGGTAGCAGTTCCTCTTGGGAATTACCTAATGACTATAAAGACTTCTCTTGAGAGTTGGGAAGCACAGGTAGGAGATTGAGACCTTAGTGGTTGAAATCGGAGTAACCTGTAACCTTGGTAACCTGATCACGTTCTTGTCTATTCTACGGTCCTTCTCTTCTGATATAAGGCCATTCAAGAACTGATACGTTACACACAGGGTTGAAAGGAAGCAATGCTACACTCGGTGTTGTAAGACCTAGTTAGATCCAGTTGTATAAGTTTCTTAAGTGATTCTTTTTACAACTGAGGTAGAGACAAGTTGGGCATAGTTTACTCGGTTTACTTGTCAGCCCCCGCTTGTAAGTAGATTTTCGTATGACCTGGACCAATCCGAAGGAAGTCACTTTGTGTATGTCAAACTGATAGAGGACAGTTCAAACATACAGTTGATAATTGAGGTTGCAAAGCCAGAATTATTGACACAATCCTTTAACAACGGTTAAAGCAACTCCTAGGCATGTAAAGGACGTCAGCTAGGGGAATCAAGTACGTGACGATCTTTGGGGGATATAGAGACGTAAGGAGTGCGACAGTAGCCAGTTCACTTGGAGGTTTGGAATTGGTCTCTGCTACATCCCATACTGAAGTCTTATAGTAGGCTAGTGTTTGTAGACAGTTTGTACTGTGCGGTGTTCAATATGGACAAGGTCCCGAGGTTTTTCTACAGGTCGTAGTTTCCTCGTTAAAATAATCTCTGGTGTCTTGTGTGCTTTACTTTCCGCATTATATTCTCTGATTATATAATTAAAGCAAACACAAGAAGTATGTTATTAATAAACCTGATCGTTGTCCCTAATCCATCCATTGGATTTACCAAGACCTTGTCTTGTGTCGGACTGATCCTTTGAGATCCAAACTCAGGTTAACAGGTCTGGATATTGATTTTTGAGATCGTCCAGATCTGACCATAAGTCTCACGAGCCTAAACGAAAAGTTGGTTGTATTTAAGTATCCCTGCTTTTTCTGTGTTTAATGGGATTTCAACCATTCTAATTTATTTTCTTTCGCAATTTTAATTACAAGAAAAAAAAACATGTTTTAAAGTTATAGATATTCTCTATGTCTTCTTTCATCTTCCATGCTTGTCTGTTTTTCTATCTCGCATGAAGTTTCTTTCTTTGTTAACAATGAATTGGATCATAATCAAAACTGAAATTGTTAATATTGAAAAAACATAAAGTACCTCTCAATTATGATATAATTATCGTTATCAGGTTAATTTTTTTCAAGGGAATTGGGTCAGTTTCACAATCTTTTCTTTTCTAAGTAAAAATTTGGTTCAGAGATGAAACTTTGGAAGAAATTGGATTATCAGAATATGCATCATTGGTTCTTATTTTCTTTATGTTAGTACGCCCAGATTACTTCATAGTGATCATAGGGATTATTGTGAAACTTAGATTGATTGTGTCTTGATTTAAAATTTAATCATAAAACAATGATGAAATTCATCAGTTGAAAAACCATTAGACCTTGCACGTGTTCTAATTAATAATGCACATGAAAGCGTTAATGGAAGAATTAAAAACTATAAGAGAAGGGAAAAAGTTACAAAGAGAAAACTTAGGTTTTGACTTTTGATATCTAAGATAAAAAAATAAAGGAAAAATTAAACTTTTCGTCAATTAAGACTCCCAATAAACAAGGAAGGAATGTGTACCACAGTTAAAGCGGGGTGCACAAAGTCGGACTCTTTTTCGATTTTACTTAAGATAACTATATTTTATAATTTTATTCTAGGCCTAAAATGATATTCATAGGTCCAAGCTAGCTAGGTTCATTTGTTGGTTCATTTGTAAACTTTACTCGTTATCATGATTATAGCTTAGTGGTTAAAAACGGATTCATTGATTTAAAATCTACATGGAGACTTAAAATTGGCACATCAGATTTCAAATCTATCATTTGGTTCGAAATTCATCACTTAATATAAAATCTGTCTCGTGACCCAAAATGTTATCTTATAGCTTAACCAATTTGTTAGGGCATTGTCCGGTCAAACCCACTAGCGTTGGTATGTCAAGCTAGTTGTCAGTTTTAGGTGTCAAAAGTAAATTCTTGATTTAGCCTACTAGAGTTTAGATTTCGGAAATGGGATATAGACAAAGTAGTAAAGACCTTGAAGACGAAGACTGTGAAGACAAAGAGGACATCAATTATTCTTCATCGATAAAAGGTTAGTAGGAGTTATGACTTTATGGATATTCTTCTATTTCTACTTCATCTATTCTTTCGAAATGTAGCGACTACTTTAGTAGTGATAATAGCGATTGAGATCGTATTCTTGTGTAACGTGGCCTTGTGTCATGACCAGTATTTGATCCCACAAATTACTGTGAGTACAAGAATGTATGAGACAGATTCGGTGCCATGTGTCCATTAAATGGTTTGCTTGCAAACTGTTATTTGGATATGGATGAATCTAAAGGAGTACTCTTGAGCAAAGAGTCCATGGATCACAGCTGAGGACGTTCTCACGTCTAAGTTCTGGCTCAGCCCAGTACTTCCAGCGGAATCCAGATTTGACGAAATCTGACAGGCGCACGGTTCACGAACCGGTTTGCGTACCAGACACTCGGAAATTCCCTGAGTTCGAGATAGCTATTTTGTTCACGTACCAGTACGGGAACCTGACAGTAGTTATCTTACTGGTGTCGGATTTAGTGAATATTCTCCTAGAATTTAACTCTGACTCAAATTCCAAAACTCCTTTATCTCTTAGATGGACTTGTGTAAAACATAAATACCTTT
>JAJJMA010205297.1:1412-22940 GCA_023529015.1 Papaver nudicaule | reverse complement strand
GTTAACCTCTTGTTTCTATTTATATCTCATTAATTTTTATCTTGTAGGTTGATAATGATGAGATCATCGATTGTTACGATATCTACAAACAACCTAGTCTTGATCATCCTTTGCTTCATAATCATACGATACATGTCTAATAAACACTTTTTTCTATTAATATATGTGTTTTCATTTCAAACTCCTAAAACATTAATTTATTTTTATGGTTATAATACAGATGAGACCATATTTGTACCCCAAAGGAATGAAATCGGAGAATTTCGAAACACTTCAACTCACACAAATTTGGCATAAATATGGATCATGTCCAGAAGGAACTATCCCTATACGGAGGAATGAAAAATATTACAATCCATCACTTTTGCATAACGATTACCATCCTAATAAAACAGCACCAGTCATCGGAGGAAGCATGAAACATGAGGTAAACAGAATCACATGCATTATTGTTAAAGCTACATGTGTGTAATAAACAACAATAGTAATAGAAGTACTAGTTTTTTCACTTTTTTTTTTTTTTTTTTTTTTGATACAATACTAGTTTTTTCACTTGCATAAATGTATTACAGTACGCGCTAATCAAAACGCAAGGAAATTTTCAGGGAGCAAGCGCAAAAATAAATCTTTGGAACCCGACTACTGAAATACCAGGTGAAGAAAGTATATCTCAAATTTGGGTTATGGCTGGTGAACCTGCAACTCTTAATACAGTTGAAGCTGGATGGCTGGTACGTTATTCGTCTAACATTAAATGTACAAACGAAACTACATTTTCTTGTGGCACCATTAAAATCCTTATTTTATTTTATTTTTTTAACTTTTTATTTAAATTAGGTGAGCCGATGGGAAAATGATGACTACCAAACCAAATTTTTTACATACTTTACGGTAAGTGGTACTTCTCTTTTTGCTAATGATTTGGTAATGATAATTTATTGAAAGACCATCTATATATTATTGTTTTAGGATTTATTTTATTAAAAACACAACTTGATTATTTTTCCTGTTAGGCGGATGGATACCAAAGTACGGGTTGTCATAACTCTGAATGTAATGGTTTTGTACAAACTTCGCAAAAATTTGCCCCTGGTTGCAGTTTCAGCGAGTTGTCCACCTTCAATGGCGACCAAAAGGATGCCTCCTTCAGTATTCACAAGGTAAAAAATATATGAGTGGTCAAATTTTCATACCTAGTTAACAACTTTAATCCAAAAAATAACATTGAATAATTTGACAGGACCAAATTACCGGAAATTGGTGGGTACAATTACAGGGTGAGGAAGTCGGTTACTATCCAAGTTCTCTTTTCACAGATTTATCAACGAAATCAACATCAATAGGATGGGGCGGAGAGATCATTAACAACAGGGATAAAGAAAGACATACTTCGACTCAAATGGGTAGCGGCCATCTCCCTTCAGAAGGTCATCTCAAAACGTCAAGTTATTTCAACTGGGTACAAGTAGTTGATGAAAATTACAAGAGCAAGGATCCTGAAAATGTTGAAAAAATAATCACGAATCCAAACTGCTATGATTTGGAACTTGACGTCTCTCATAATGTTACAAATGGTTTCGGTTTTTATTACGGAGGTCCTGGTTATAGTGATAAATGTCAATGATTAATATATATATGATCCGAATAAAAAATTTCTTCTTATTATTAATAAAAGGGAGTATATTATTTGTAGCTCTCATGTTTTTACTTGTAATTGAAGTTGCTTTATCAGAGCTATTCGTTTATAGGCTCTCACGTCTTTTTGATAATTCATTTTTTTTTTATCGCACAACTGTTTATAGGTTGTACGTAACACTAACAAGTCTAGGAAATTTTCCAAATTGCCCCATTGTAGTCCGGCGTCGTATTCTTTTGGTTTGCTTGGTGATTGTATCCAGTGATAAAAATTATAGAAAGGAAAGTTATTGTCCTGATATAGAGATATGAATATTACAGCAGTCTTTGTAGAATTTAGAGTTTCTTAACTCGGGGACATTCATGTGCATGTTATATATCTCCACTATGATGATATCAGGGCTTCAGCTTTCTCTGTTTGTGGTCTTATAATTCCTAATTCCAGTCTCTAGATTTAGCAATATTTGAACACATGGGTAGGCACTAGCCAGCGATGGCGAATAGGCGTAGGTCGTATGGGGTTCACTAAGTGGTGTGGTGGTCGGTAGGTAGAGGTATAAGTCGCATGGGGTCTACTCAGTGTTGTGCTGCTGTAAAATCCGAGTTCTCTTCACAATTTTTTGTTACATTTTGGACCCAAACATGATCGGGAGGTTGAGTAAATAGACCTTGACTTAAATACATGACTTATTGGTGATCTATATAACAATTAAAAGATCACTTTGGGTTATGTTCATCAACTAAGTGGGTAAGTATCATTATTTGTTTTATTACAGCTCTATGCCGCAGATTTGAACGCATTTTTGAACGCGCGGCGCGTGATCAAACTTGAACTAGTAGGGGAAGGGCCATTGGATCAGATAATCCAATGGTGGTGATGATGTTCGAGGTTTTCACTTCAAAAATCACTCTAAGGACAAAAAATGAATTTCTCTCAAAAAACACCATCACCATTGGATTCTTTGATCCAACGGCCCTCTCCCTGCTAGTTCATTTATGCTCGCGCGCCGCGCGTTCAAACTTTTTTTTCTGCAGATTTATGCGTTATCTTTATTTATTTATTTTACATCCGACTCAAAAGAGGATGAAAATGTAACTGTTAATTTTTACGTAAGAATATTGGTTCTCTAAGAGCCAGGGCCGGATGGATATCCATCAATTTTCTACAAGAAGTGCTGGCCTATTGTAGTAGAACTGGTACAAAATTGTATCAGATTTGCTTACATTCCTTCTGGTTTAAATCACTCTTACCTTACTCTTGCTCCTAAACTGAAGCATCCATCTACACCTAGTGATTACAGACCCATTGCATTGTGTAATGTCTTGTACAAGGTTGTGACCAAAATCCTTACAACTAGATTAAGTCCTCATCTCAACAACTTAATTGACCAATCCCAATCAGCATTCATACCGGGTAGGCAAATAATAGATAATACAGCGATTGCAAAAGAACTATTTCATTCCATGAATAAGTCGACCTCTGTTATGGGCTCTTTTGCACTTTAATTAGATATGAGCAAGGCCTACGATAGGGTTGATTGGGTTTTTCTAGGTCATGCGCTTCATAGCTTTGGTATTTCTGGAAACACGCATAGTTTGATAATGAGTTGTGTCACTACTGCTACATTCTCCGTAATGGTAAATGTGCACCCCAAAGGTTTTTTTGCGGATGAAAGAGGTATTCGGCAAGGTTGCCCATTATATCCATATCTTTTCATCATTTGTTCTCACAGTCTCCCTAGTTTAATCCACATCATGGAGAGGCAAGGTTTGTATACCGGTTACAAGTTTAACAGATGGGCTCCCTCAGTACTCACACAATGTATGCGGATGACGCAATGCTTTATGGCACTCTAAACAAAAATACTGTCGAAGCTGTTCAAACTATACTGCACCAGTACAACACAATATCTGGACAACAAGTGAATTATAGCAAATCTTCTATTCACTTCAGTAAAAAGGTACGTCCAGAAAGACAAACTGTGCAAAACAAATTGGGTGTCAGGAAGATGGGGAGTCACGAAAAGTATCTTGGAGTGAAGATCCTGCAACACGGGAATATGTGCGAATCTTATAACTACCTGGTGGAAAAGATGGAGCATAAACTTACTGGCTGGAAACGACATAATCTGAATCATGCAAGGAGGACTAATTTGATTCAATCAGTTCTTTGGCATATTCTTGTGTTCTACATGGCTACAACTCTAATACCTAAAGGCGTGATTAAGAAGATGAATCAGATTATCTGTTTTTTTTTTGTGGGGGCATTCAAAATATAAGAGAAAGATGCATTTTCTAAGATGGGAGTGGTTTACTACCAGCAAAGAAAAAGGAGGTCTGGGTCTGAGATCTTTTGAAGAGTTAAACATGGCTTTAATGGCTAAACTAGCATGGCAATTACGGCACAATCCGGACGCTTTATGGTATAAAATATTGCAGGCAAAGTATCTCAGGGAAATATCTTTTTGGGCGGCCAGAAAACCACAAAAATGCTCATCTACGTGGGATGCAATGTTGAGTTTTCGAGACCAGTTAAGAGAAGCAACTTTATGGCTGATTGGTACTGGTACTAAGGTCAGAATATGGAATGATCCTTGGGTGTCAGGTATGACAGGTTCCTCTCCTTCCATTCGTACTCAAAATTCCATGAATGTTAATTTTGTAAGTGATTTGATGAATGAGAGGGGTACTGCATGGAACATGGACTTAGTAAAGCAAATTTTTAATGAATTTGAGGTGAATCAAGTGCTTCAGGTTCACATTAATGCTGGGGAGGCCGACAAAATGATCTGGATTTTCACTCCTCATGGAGAATTTTCCGCTAAGTTCTACCAAAATCTGTTACAGAGTAATGCTGGTGAGTCGTCGACTTTGAATGATTCTTCTTTTCCTTGGAAGAAATTTTGGGCAGTCAAAAAATTTGCTCCGAGAATCCACATTTTCGCTTGGAGAATTATACATTATGGTATTGTTGTAAATGGTAGAATTGGAAGATTCCTGGAAGGTGTACAAACTGAATGTACTTTGTGTGGCATGGTGTCCTGCCCTTGATTCTCGACCATCTTCTCAACTCCACCCGAAACACCCTTGCTCTTTTTAGGAACCCATATTCTTTTCACCTTAGGACATTGACTATCAGAGTGACCAAAAGAAGCACGGGACAAACATCTTGGTGTCCTCCAAGAGTATTCTACATCGTCTTCAAAATATTTTCCATCAAAAGAGACAAGAATGAAATCAGGATAATCGAAATCTTTTTCAATTTCTACACATACACTTGCAAAACTAATTCTGGTTGTAGATAAAGTGTGTTTACCAGTTAAAAGAGGGACACCAAGAACACTAGCAATGACACTTCCTTTAACATTTCATAAATGAAAATGAATGTTTCTCAAACTCATCCAAGTAAGAATCGTCCTCATCTCTTGAATTGATTGACCAAAATTAACCTCCATGGACGAATTAAGAATAATCTACTTGCCACAAAAAGAGAACCATGTTTGATAGCAGTGACTCTATCTTCTTCTAGCTCGAATTCCAAAAGGAAAATGGAGTCTCCTTGTAAAGTCATTCGAAACTACCTTTGAAGTTCCAAACTTTCTTTAAAGCATAACAAAACAGAAAGAATAACGAGGACCCACAAAATATCATACAAGAATTTTTTCACAATCTTTAATCTCTTCTTCAACATCGGAAGAAGTAATGACCAATTTTCTCTTACCATTTAAGGTGTGTGGCTTGTGAAATTCCAGTTTTCCTGCCAATAAACTCTTACAGACTTCCTTCTACAAGACTTCCAATTTGAAGCCCCAAAATCAGTTGTAAAAGTACCAATTGCATTCTTTGCCCCTATAGCTTGACAATTTCTTAAACTAGGTTAGGGTTTTCAAAGTTCACCCCTTTATCACCAAAAGAAGAAAGATTCGAACAAGAAACATCGTTCTCTTTCAATACACCACACGAGTTATGATATGTACCCCACCATTGCTCCCAACGAAGACGACTTAGACGTCAATGGCGGAAAATCCTCCATCATATTCTCATTTATTGTGCCCATCGGATTCGCTGATCTACTAACACCAAATTAACTCCCTTAATCCTATAGAGGGGAAAAAAGAAAAATCAAATGCAAAAAGAATCATCGTTTGAGTGAAAGGCTAGAGAGAAATACAATTTTATTTTGTGATCATTTTATTTTTACCTTTAGAGCCTTGTATAGTCTATAATGCTCGGCTCGTAATCCAAAGCTTATTCTTTGGACTGTCCTTTAAAAATTACATAACTTTGGATACCTTTTTTATTTTATTTTTAGCTACCTAGATTGTGACACCGTTTTTTTTATATAATTAATTTTGTTTTTACCGTATCTGCATCGGGGTTGAGGGGATTTTTTTTTATTTATTTGCCTAACTAGCTGGGCTTTTAGGTAATGGGCTTCGGTCCAACTTTAATATAACCTTTCAAATTCAAAAAAGAAAAAAAAATAGGCCACCTCAAGGAGAACGAATGTACAAATTACAGTATTACTTTCTTTACTAATTTCTCGATCATAATATTTTTTTTATTCAAAACTAAATTTTCACTCGTTAGAGTTGTAATGTTGTTTAATTAATAACAAAGAGAAATAAACTGAAAACCATGAAATAAACAAATAAAAAACTAGTAAAAATAAAAAAGGAAAGTCAACCAAGTCAATGCCACGTCATAGGTGGGTTTGATTTGGTCGGTCGAACATAATTATTGGATTAATAGATTTTGGTAGTCCGAACTTGTAAGGCCCCTTCCTATGCAAGGAGGCAAATCAAGTGGCCAGGCAAACGTGTTTTCCCACTATGGAAAACAGGCTAATTTTATTAAAATAATATAAAGTTATGATTGTTGAGTCCCATTAGATTTTATTTTATTAGGATAATGGGCTTGGGATAATGTGTAAGAGAGATAATTTAGGAGAGATAAATATAAGATATAATATAAAATCTAAAAATAAGAAAGAAGTTAAGAATTTAGGTAAGAAGAAGTATTGATCGAGAGTAGGGCTGTCAATGGGTAACCCGGAACCGCGGAACCTGCCCGGAACCGAGTGATTAGGGTCCGGTTCTGGGTCCAAAAACTGGACCCATTAGCAATTTAAGTATCCGACGGGTAGGACCCGATCGGACCCGGAACCGATCGGACCCGTACGGGTAATACCCGCTGGGTACCCGCGGGTATCGGGTACCCGTTTATTTATTACTTTACTAGTGTTTTTAACAAAACTTGAGGCATTTGTTTAGGTTGACCTCGATGTTTTTAGGTTTTTCATTATTTTGTTAAACTAATATTTACTTTGATAATTTAAAAAAGAATAACTATAATTCTATAGTCAAATATATTGGACTAAAATAAAAAATGAAGTATATTTATGTTTTTTGGAAAAAAATAACTATTATTTTATTGATACCCGACGGGTACCCGGATCCGGTGATTACCCGGCTCTTTAAAAGGGTCCGGTTCTGGGTCCACTAATTTAAGAACCGGACCCGGAACCAATCAAAATAATAGGTTCCGGTTCTGGGTAGTATACTACCCGGACCCGATAGGACCCGTTGACACCCCTAATCGAGAGTATCACTCTCGACATAGAGAGAGAATATTGGTCGAGGTTAACTCTCTCGACCGAGGTTCTCACTATCTATCGCTAGTTTGTACTACTGGCCCGTAAAACAGGCAGATCTGGCGGTTTGCCTGCCGAATTTTGGTGTTTGCCCCTTCCATAGTGGGGCAAACAAGGTAAAACATAGTGTTTGCCTTTCCCATAGGAAGGGGCCAAAGGGCAATTCCTATGGGGTGGGCAAACCCAGGATTTGCCCATTGTGGTGCCACTGTGGGGTGGGCAAACCAACAAATCGGAAGAAGGCAAACCAACATTAATGTTGGTTTGCAGGGTGAGGCGTGGGAAGGACCGAGCGACAATTTCCACGCCGCTAGCTTTCCAGCGGCCTTAGTTAAGCTGATCGGCCTGAATTGTGCCGCTGGCGGCGTAAGTCTTGCCGCTAGGTAGAAAAATAATATTAAAAAAAAACAAATAAAAAAATAAAAACATCAAAAGAAATAAGTTTTTCTTTTTTAAAATTTTTAATACTTTATTATTATTTTTTTATTTCTCAGCGACATAAACTGGGTCGAGCGGCTTAGCTTGTGCCGCTAGCTGCGGTAGCTAGGCCGCTCGGCTCTTGTCAGACCGCTATATAGCTTTTACCATAGTGGCAAACGCAGTTTGCCCATCCACCTGGCAGGGCAAAGGGAAAATTTTTATCCCACCCATAGAAATTGCCCTAAGAGCATTAATGGTACATCTCTTTATTACATGGGTTTCCTCGAATACTCCATCCGTTTCAAAAAAATAGGCCAGTTTGATTTTTTCCTACTTTTTCCTAAAAATTAGGAAACTTAATTAATCTAGAAATATTTGACTTAAACTTGTTTTTTCTTTGTTAACCCATGACACATGTCAATGATAACTAGGAAAAAGTTAAACCGACCTATTTTTTTGAAACTGAGGGAGTATTAGCTATAATACTCCTTCCGTCTCATTTTAATTGACCGCTTTCACGTAGTTAAAAAAATAAGGATATCAAATGAATTTCCTATGGTACCCTTATTAATTATAGAGACAATAGTGAATTTCTATTTTTAAGTGGCAAATAATAAAGAGAAAACATATAGCAGTAACTTTATTTTTGGAAAATTTACAACAATACCCTTATGGAGAAACAAAACTGACAGAGAGAACTCTGTGAGTATCGAAAACTCATTTCTCTTCCTCATTTTTCCTCTCTGTGTCAAATCCACGGGACGAAGAAAAAAATTTATGAATGCTCGAAGATTGAATAGAAGAATAAAATGAAGAAGAGGTAAACCCTAACTTTGAGTTACATTCTTGTTTATTTTCTGGTTTAGCGAATTGATTAGGAATTCAATTTTGTTTTCTAGGGTTTGTAATTTCTAAATCTTATTTAATCACAAATGGGGATTTTCATTCATATGAGTGATGTTCAGAAATTTGGATGGATTTATTCATTTTTGAATCATTCTTAAACTAGTGATTCTACATATCGAATCTCTTATTATCATCCTGATATAATAAAGATGTTTTTGCTGTTGGTGGTTGAGTATTTGAATTCCTAACAGAGTTATCTCAGTTCTGTACATTTGGTGTTTGTGGAATTGCCCCAGAGAAAGCTTTTGCTTAAAGCTGTGTAGTTAGTATGATTATTATAGGTCACTGTTGCTTAATAGATATTGTATGTTTTGGTCACATCATTAGACCATTTCAACCTCAGTTTGTATGGTTAGAACAATATAGTATGTCATGATGCTTGTAAGTTATCTTTGTCATTATAACATGGGATTTCATTCTTGTTTTCTCTGTTTCATCTTTGCTTGCAAGTAGCAGCTGACCAACACAAGTTCCGTATCTTTTATTTTGTTAGAATTTCTTAGTTTCATTGGTTATTAGCTGATTCATTATTGCTAATATTCATTTCTATTGCTTTGAATGAATCTTACTATTGAATTTCATATTGATTGCTTCCTTTCAGCGCATACTATTTTGCTTCCTTGTTATAACTTCTATTGTGCTAATGAAATTACTTAAGTTCCATTATTAATCTTTACCACTATGTGATTTGTTTGCGTGTATGCATTGGGTATGTTCCATATAGGGATATAGGTGTTCATGTTGGAGGCACTGAGATGTGGTTAGGTTTTTCAAACCTTGACAGAGATTTGATTAACTTACAAATGTTTGAGGAAATGGTGCACGTACAAGACTGTGGCTTGGTGATAAGCAAAGAGTGAATTTAATGTGGTGGAATGACCCTTGTTTTAGTTGTTGTGCATGTATATTCTTTTAGGGTGTCATTCTGTCTAAACAATAAGCTTGTTTCCCTTGTTTGTTTCACACCTATGTGCAGACCAAATTGAAGCTCTTTTCACCCCTCTGAAGCAGAAAAATAGTAAACCTAGACAAACAAGGATGAGGTCAACCTCGTGTTGAAGTGAAAGTTAGACGATGTATTAAGTGCAGATCTACAGGCCACAACAAATCAACATGTAAAGGAGGTGCTGTTGGTGCAAATCCAAAGGGAGATAGGGCAAGGGTTCAAGTGGATGCTACTGACTATACTTGCACAGAGCCAGCAAAAAGGAGCAAGGTTAAAAGAGTTAAGAAAAATGGTGGCTATGCAGACTGTTTTCAGGAATTTGGTGGTACATCTGGTGGAGGGGAGTCCTCGAAAGCCGCTGAATATGGTGGGAAGAAGGCTAAGAAGAACAATTTGTATTGAAATTGTTTTTTCCTTTTCTGTATTTGCATGTAACATGTTAACAGACTAGTTCACTTTTGGGGTTTAAACAATTTGAAGTAGGTTTGTGGAAGTGTGTGATTCAACTCGGTCAGACTCAGTCTGTTCAGGAATCAGGGTTATTTGAGATATTTGACAGACTGACACCTAGGCATTTAACTGACACTTGTACAAGGAAAACGGTCAAACTGGGTGTAGTTTAGTAATATTGAAAAAACTGGGTGTAGTTTTGTAAACTGATCAAGGAATGGTTGTATTTTAGCGATTGACCCTATCTAAAAAGCACATGCACCTGCCAACAAAAAAGATCAAATATGTTGAAACGTTAATTTACATTTCCATTAATGGCTGCACCACTCTGATAACGTGGGTTTCCTCAAATATCACCTAGATTAGGACTCAAAGATATAAACCAGAACTCCATCAAAGATGTGGTTTCTAGTATTTCAACCAGAGAGAAAAGAGAAACTAATCTGAAATCAAGAATGGAGAAAAAATCAGTCATAATCCTAATTTGGGTCGTCTTTACCTTTCTTCGCATAACTCCGGTCTGTTCACGTTCACGATATAGTCCTGATGATGAGTTCATCTTTTATGGATTCGCAACTGCAAGAATGAACATTGACGACGGCAGTGACGTAATTGTAGACGGTAAAGCATACCGTGGACATATTGACGGCTCCGCTGATATATATCTCAGATTAACTGACCATATGGTCATGCTTTCTATCAATGCCCATTATCCTTCATCAAAAATGGTAAGGCTGTTTCATTTTCAACTTGCTTTGCATTTGCAGTTGTACCTGAGTATGAAAGATTAGGCGGAGGAGGTGGTTTAGCTTTTGTTATGTCACCGACTAGAGATTAAGTGGTGCATATCCTGGTCAGTACTTGGGTTTACTGAATACTACTACTGATAAAAGTGTTTCAAATCATTTGCTTGCTACTGAGTTTGATACTGTTCAAGATCTTGTGTTCCATGATATTGATGATAACCATATTGGAATTGATATCAATAGTTTGACATCAAATGCATCTGTGTCCGCCGCCTATTGGACCGACGACGGCGGCGGCATGACTACTACTAATTTAAGTTTGAAGAGTGGGAATACCATTAAAGCTTGGATTGAATATGATTCGGAGAGCAGGCTTTTGAATGTGACTGTGTCGCCTTTCGATAAGAAACCGCCTAAGGCGATATTGTCTTATGAAGTAGATCTTTCTTTAGTGTTCAAAGACAAAATGTATGTGGGGTTTTCTGCATCTAGTGGTTTGCTAGCAAGTAAGCATTATGTGTTTGGATGGAGTTTTAAGGTTAATGGTACAGCATCGGATCTCAGACTTTCATTGCTTCCTTCGTTGTCGAAACCGGGGAATGATGACACTAGTTACCTTCGGTTCCGGAACCGGCAGGGAATGATGGCACTTGTTCCGATGACATTTGTAAGGGGATTGTGGTTGCTGCCGTATTTCTTTGCTTTTTCTTTTTGTCTTGGAATTTTATGCGCTAGCTAGGTGTCCTTTGAATCTGCCGATGTCTTTTGAGTTCTCTGTTTCGTCTTTCGGTCATTCAGAGGGGGTTGTATGCTCTTTCAGCTTCTTTGCTTACGCCGTTGTTGTTTAAAGTTCAAACAATCTAGATTATGCTAGCATTAAACACGATCATGGTTTTTTTTTTAATCAATTTTCATGTCTATTATCTTTAAGCATGCATTTCTTAATGACAATTATTGTCCCAAACTTTTACTCTGCGGGTCCCCAACCCAATTAAGATGTGGAGGAGTACAAGTAGCAAAGTCTATCTACGATGGTAATCGGTGATGAGAGATGATAATTTAAGGGATTTTTTTCGTTTCCCTGGGAAACAAGAATTCATTTTCATTTCCCCTGTTTCTTTCATTTACTAGCAGGGATAGAAAAGAAATAGTTGCTTTAATAATGTGCACTAAAGTAGTGCGTTCAAGAAAAGTGATAGTGAGTGTAATAAAATGGGCTAATATCAAAATAGTCATACTTTTCAAACATGATTCACAGAATGATCATACTTTTCAAACTACATTACAAATCAGTCATATGACATCCGATTTACCTATTTTGAAAAAAACGGTGAATATTTCTTCCAAACTTACCCTTCCATTTAACTTAACCACACCAATAACCCTGATCTAAACCCTGAACCCTGAACTTAACCCTGAAACCCTGCCTGAACCCTGAATTGAACCCTGAACCCTGAAACCCCAGAACCCCCAGAACCAGAACCCCCCAAAACCAGAACCCCCCAGAACCAGAATTAAACCCTGCCTGAACCCTAGGAATCAGAACCCCCAAGAACCAGAACCCTCCAGAACCCCAGCCACCTGAACCACTCACACAACACCCACTTGAAAATATAACAACCACCACCACCACCACCATTGCCGCCAATCAACATAATCAAAATCAAAACCACCAACTACCAACAAATCTTCAAATTACACAGTTTATTAACAGTAAATTAACATAAAGAACAATACATTAACTTAATTAATCTCAATTATACAGCTTAATTGAAAATCAAAACAGAAATTAGGGTATCCTTAAAAAAACCCAAATTTTAACGAATTAGGATTCCAGGAATCAATCTCAAAATTAAAATTAGCTTTACCAAAAAGAAAAAGCTACCTCTTGATGTTTGTATACATAGTTGTTAATAGATTTAGAAGCTTCAGACTCCGTTAATGGCGTTTCTTTTCATTCTCCAGTACACTTTCCCGATTTACAACCACCCTCGACCTTCTTCTTCTCTGTAATATCTAACCCAACAAACCCTAAGATGATTTCACCGTGTACCTCTAGTTTGTATACCCTCCTGAACCCTAAAACCAACAAACCATAACCGGTCGCCATGTTTTTTTGCAGAGAAGAAAGAAAACAAAGAAAGCTGCGAAGAAGAAGAAAAATAAGGAAGAAAGAGAGAAAAGGGGGTCGAGATGATTTAATCATCTAGGGTTTCCATTCAACCGTTGGATCTCATCGAGTCCCGTATTTATCAGATGTGTCAGTTAACTTGAGGACGTTTTGGTAAAATATTGCTGGATGACGTGTAATTAAGGGCAGTGTCGACTTTTTGCATTGTGAGTTAACTGACACCTCACCTTTAACGCCTAAAAAAACCCCACTTAACGGTTTTGTGACTGCTTTGTAAAGTAGTTTCAAAAGTATGATCAAAATGTAAAACATGTTTGAAAAGTATGACTCTCTTGTAATATCCCCTAATAAAATCTTAAGCATTAGAGGCAAACCAAACACTCCTAGAGAAGGGGATTGGAATGCCTTTTGTGTTAGTAGAAACCATTTTCTAGAGACATTCGAAAGCAAACAACCTAGCTCACATTCATATCCCTCCCATTGGTTGGGGAAAGGATAAGGGGATTGGAATGCCTTTTGTGTGGCCATAATGTGGCACATTTGGAAATCTCGCTGTGACAAAAACTATAAAGGAGCTAACCAAAATCCTATGACAGTTGCTACTAGGGCTATGACCTTTTGGGAGGAAAACTGGAACATTGATTATTCTTTTAACTCGCATAACAAAGTTGACACCACCACTAATTCCCTTCGTTGGTCTCTTCCTTCTACTAGAAACCTGAAAATAAACATAGCATACGACTGGAACAAGATTTCCAAATTTGTTACTGTTAGTCTTATTCTAAGAAACTCTGTGGGTGTGTGTAGGGATGTCAGGGTGAGAAAGACGGAGGTGTTGACGCTTGATCAAGCTATGGTGACACAACAAAAGAAGCATGGACCTGGGGCACTGAAGTAGGATACCGAACAATGGAATTCGACTCCAACTGCATAAGGCTCACAAATCTTTTGGACGGTGGAAAGACAAATCTCAACTGGCAATCTCAGTCAGTTTGGGATGATTTTCTTGTTCTCCACACAACACTATCGGCTTTGTTAAATCTTTCATTTTTGGTTTTGTTTCTAGCTCAGCCAATCAGGGAGAAATTGAATTGAAATCAAAATTCAATACAAAAGCTGCTTGTTACATGACTAGCTACCCACCAAGCTTTATATTTGATGTTTTGAACAACGACAATACTGTTTGCCTCAACAGGTAAAATACTTTTGTAGCTGCTTTTGTTTAGGCTCTTTTTAATGATTTTATCTATCAAAAAAAGATTAGAGAGGTAAGGAAACATTGTCCTTCTATTTCTAAGTGGGTCGAGTTCTGTTATGCGGCCCCAGCTATACTATATTATATGGACAAAACTCTTTCGTCAGCTCAGGGAGTTCAACAGGGGGACCCCTTAGGTCCCATGTTATTTGCTTTGACTCTTAACCCCTTGATCCATTGAATTGCGGATTCATGCTCCTTGGATCTTCAAGCTTGGTATCTGGATGATGGGACTTTGGTTGGAGACACGTTGATGGTGGCCAAAGCTCTGGACATTATCCAGCAAGAAGGTGTTTCTTTAGGGTTGCATCTTAATGTTTCCAAGACTAAACTTTTTTGGCCTACAATTGACAGCAGGGGCTTGGTTGAGGGCGTTTTCCCAACACACATATGTCGACCTTCGGACGGGGTCAAACTATTGGGGGGACCTGTTAGCCTGATCCCCAGTTCTGCAAGAATATGGTGGTTAACAGAGTACATAAAACCATGGGCTTGATTGATGCTATACAAAAGCTCAAAGATCCCCAAGGTGAGCTTTTATTGTATACTTTGCTATGCGAACAACTAAGCCTGAATATCTGGAGGAGGCGCAGGTGATTTTTGATAATCATCTCAAACAGTTTCTTAGACATCTTACGGGGGATGGCCCAGGCTTTGGTCTACTGCAACAGAGGCTTGCTACGTTTCCCATCAAGTGTGGTGGATCAGGGGTGTACACCATGGAGGATACTGTGCAGTACTGTTATTTGGCATCTTGCTTCCAGACAAAGGGTCAGCAAATGAACATTTTGAGGCAGTCAGGTGTGTCTGATTTGAGTCCCAGTTTTGATCATGCACTTGCCTTATACAATCAGGTATGTGGTACTGACAGTTCTTCTTTATGCATTGATGATATTGCCCCAGTGCTAGATGTTAACATCGTCTAGCTTTCATCCATACCCATAGCTCATTTTTACAAAATGTAAGCGAGTACATATATGTTTAGGATGATGAAAACTATTTTTTAATAAGTTATGCATAACAGTAGTATTTGTTATGGCTCTATGCTGAAATTTGTGGTTTGTTTACTCATTTTCTTGTTATCTCTTTTGTACTAATGAGTTTGCGTTACAATGCTTCAGAAAATGGAGAAAGAGAAGCTGGAGAAGCTCGCACACAAGATATGGTTGCTTTTCATCCTATGCTATTATTGTGAATTGCATAATGTTATAGACGTAAATTATTTGTTCCATAACTCATAATTAGAGTTCAAATCCATATGGCGTCTTCAATATCAGTGGTTTATATTGACCAAAATGCATGCCTCTTGGGACTTTACAAAGTAGAAGTCAAGAAAGTATAATGAGTTCTTATTGCTTATCCGTCTATGTCACTGATACTTTCTGGAAGTAAAAATTAAAAATAGTTCATGAGCTACGGTACAATTTGGTTATCATCCCGTAAAATACAAGGAACAATGAGTAGCCAATGTCTTAGTTACGTAGTTTTTTATAGCATTTGGTTTGTTAACTGCAAACTAGTTGTTGTTTGTTACTTGAGTTGCTATATGTTAAATGCTAAAAAAATTATTTGTTTGTACTTTCAGGTTCTTGAAAATGCAACAACAACCCCAGCAGCTCCCGCATCTACCGCAGCTTCAACAACTTCAAGCATTAGTGATGGAGTTGTTGAACGTCGTATTGCAACCTTTGAATTTGATCGCGTTAGAAAATCTATGCAAAGTGATTGTGAAGTCATCTAATAAAAACACACTAGTAAAGGTATATTCTCTATTTTTTCTGTAGTATTTGGTTTGTTTTATGTTTTGTACTGATTACTCGACAGTTATAAAGTCATTTGACACCTTAGTCATGCCATCAGATTTTTCAGATTATTGTCTGAGTTATTGTATAACTGTCAACTTTAAATCCATAATTTTGAAATGGAGGATTCTAACCATTATATTCACTCCAAAAAAAATGGAGTTGAATAGTCTAGCCTAGGCGTTTCGTGATTTTTACACATCATCTCGGTGAACTTATAAAGTCATTTGACACCTTAGGTTATGCTGTCAGATTTTTCATTTTTTCAGATTTTACTACTCAATTAATCGACACAAGTGAGTTAGAGATGGTAGCCTTGAGAATTCCTTAATTTAACACTGTAGAGTTTAGTTGGAGAGTGAAATGAATGTAGGGAAAATTAGAGTAAGCCAGAAGGGAATAGTAGCAAGTATAATAGAAGCATTATAGACATCTTAAAGGTAGGATGTACATTTATATTTCAACTGAATGAACGCAGGCTGATAAGTTTAGCATTCCATCCATATTTTTCTTGTTTTCCAAATTTATCCAGTTGTTGGCAGTCTGAGTTGTTGTGTAACAGACAAGTTTGTAAACTAACAAGTAAAGTTGTTCAACAGGGTATATCAAAGTGCTGGGGATGTCAAGAATTGTCTATGAGAGCTGAAGGTTGTCTACGAATGAAGAGCTGAAGAATGAAGGCTTTTGAGGTTGATGGAACGCATGGGCTTGTAAAATGCATGGGCTTGTGAAATGCAGACTAATGAGTGTAGAATCTGGCTACTAGAATCTGGGTCTGTATGCAGGCCTGCTGGGAACAATATTTGGCTGATTTGTCAGCCCATTTTTTTTTAAAATCCATTATTTTGTTTGCAACAGAATTAAATGCTAGAGTATGGGTTACAAAAGATAGACACCTGGCAAATGATCGGCCGTTACATTTTTGTTTACATTGCAAAGACTGTTGCTAAAACTGTTGCAGAAACCGTAGTAAAGAACTGTTGCCAATGTTTTAGTAACGCTTTTAAAAAAGACACGTCATCGGCGAAAACAGAACGTCCACGTGGGATCAGGTGCTGACCTAGCAAACCGTCACAATAATTATTGCAACATTTGCATTTGTTGCAGTAAATATAATTATTGCAACGGCATATTCGTTGCTGTAATTATTGTAACACCAATAATAACGGCGTCCCGGCAACGGCCACTGGGCGTTGCTTTTATTTTTTGCAACGGCCCAGGGCCGTTGCTAAAAAGGCAATTTCGTGTAGTGCCCATTGGGAAGCAAACCCAACGCTATTGCAGTATGAGATGTAATACTTCAAAGATTTCAAAAGAAGCTCAATATTTGGCAAAAGAAGTATCTATCAACGGGAGGGAGACTTAATGCTCATCAAAAGTGTTCTATCAAGTCTTCCAGTCTACTACTTATCTAGCACTATAACTAGCTCCCAGTAATTATCCTTATTCCAGATTCCGGTGTCTGTTGAGACGAAAATGGAGAGGATTATGCGCCAGTTTATGTGGGGTACTGTGAATCACAAGCCAAAAAAAGGGTGGGTACCATTGAAAAAGCTTTGTTTACCTAAAACTGGTGGTGCATGTAGGTATAAAAAAGCTTAGATTGATGAATAGAACCCTTCATGCAAAGTGGATATAGAGGTATGGTAATGAACAAAATGCAGTATGGAGAAGAGTAATCAATAACAAGTTTGGAGGGAATGTCATGGCTTTCTTTCCTAATTAAAAACTAGTAAGTCCGTGGCTAAGAGCTTATGGACAGGTATTCTAAAATGTTGTGAGGAAGTAAAGCAAAATACAACTTTGCAAGTTAACACAGGTGACATGGTTCTTTTCTGGAAAGACAATTGGCTGAATGGACAATCTTTGCAAACATTATTTCCAGCATTGTACACCATTTGCAGGATGCAGGATGCAACTATAGATGACATGGTGCAGGTGGACAATGGAGAAAGGAGCTGAAACTTAGCTTTTTGCAGAAATCTGAAAGAAGCTGAAATTATGGATGTTGCTCACCTGTTGAATTTGCTTTCAAATTACAATTTTGATGATGGAGATGGAGATCAGAGGATATGGCAGCAAGGTAGGCTTGTTTTCTCTGTTGCTTAAGGATATGGAAAGTGATGGTTTGCTGGTGTTCCCACACAAAAGTCGATGGAATCCCAAAATCCCACAAAAGTTATTGTTTTTTGTATGAGCGCTGATATAGGGGCTACAGAAAACTGAAGCCCCTCCGAAATTACTTCAATTATCCCGTGTGGGTTTATAAGGGGTGTTTTTTCTCGGTGAAATGTCTAAGTAACCCTTGAGACAAATTGTGTTACTAATTTTCCCCCACCCTAATCCTAAACTTAAATATCATACTCTCTACCAAAACAAAAAACAATATAACCAAAAAGTAAAAACACTAAAATCATATCACTACCATCCTCTCTATCAAAAAACCCTTCTCCTCCACTTTTTTCTCCCACTCGATTATTTTATCAATGAAATCAACTAACACCAGTCAATGGAGTAGCGAATGTAAGAATCTAAACCCACTTGTTATTTTTGATCAACTAGGTCAAATTCACTGGAATCAATCGAAAAATCAATAACCAGAAACACCTACGACTGTTTATTCCAGCCGTAACTTGGAAGTTACGGCTTTTACATTAAGAACAAGTAGCCGTAACTCTATTTCAGTAGAATTATTGTACTATGTACGGCATCTGACACAAGCCGTGAGTGTTTAGAAAATAGTCGTAGGTTTAGTTCAGTATTACGTCTTCTGACACAAGCTGTAAGTCCCTATGATACAGCTGTAACCACTTACGACTTATAGTCTTGAGAGTTGAAGCCGTAACTTAGGTTTAGGTGAAGTGTATTTGTCTCGCAAACTTACGAGCCGCAAGTGGGTGAATGTCGAACGTACGTCATTTACGGCTTTGGTTTTGTGTTATTTACAAGCCGTAACTTCGATTTAGGATTTTTGCAAATATTTTTTCAGTTGGACGAGTATTGAAGAGTTGTGTTTGTTAGGGCATTGTCCGGTCAAACCCACTAGCGTTGGTATGTCAAGCTAGTTGTCAGTTTTAGGTGTCAAAATACAATTCTTGATTTAGCCTACTAGAGTTTAGATTTCGGAAATGGGATATAGACAGAGTAGTAGAGACCTTGAAGACGAAGACTGTGAAGACAAAGAAGACATCAATTATTCTTCATCGACAAAAGGTTAGTAGGAGTTATGACTTTACGGATTATTCTTCTATTCTACTTTCTCTATTCTTTCGAAATATAGTCGACTACTTTAGTAGTAATGTAGCGATTGAGATCGTGTTCTTGTGTAACATGGCTTTATGTCATGACCAGTGTTTGATCCCACGAATACTGTGAATCAAGAACATATGAGATAGATTCGACGCCATATGACCATTTCAATAGTTTGCTTGCAAACTGTTATGTTGGATATGGATGAATCTAAGGAGTACTCTTGAGCAAAGAGTCCATGGATCATAGCTGAGGACATTCTCATGTCTAAGTTCTGGCTCAGCCCAGTTCTTCCAGCTGATTCAGAGTTTGACCAAAATTTGACTTGGACGGTACCCGAACCGGTTTCGCGTACCTGGTCCAGAAATCTCCTGTGTCGCATTAGTACACGAACCTGTACGTGTACCTGACGCAGAGAAGTTTCTGGAAAGTCAAATTGCGTGAATATCTTCTAGATTTTCACTTTGAGTCAAATTCCAACTCCTTTATCTCTTAGATGGACTTGTGTGAAACATAAATACCTTTTGTGTTCCATCTAACGATTCTCAATGAGTCAATAAGATAAGATTATCTCTGGTCTGTTGGATTCCTATCTTGAAGTGTTTTAGAGCCAACAAAACACTTGGCAGATAAATCTAAAAAGGAATTTCAATTGAGATTAATCTGTATTACTTGGTTGGCAAGTTTAGGGTTTCCTTAACTTGTGGGACAAGTAATTGATTGCTTAATTCCAAAGCAACCTATCTTATTGAGTGCTATAAATAGAGGTGTCTAAGGACAAATACCGCAAGCATCAAGCATACGTGAAGGTCCTCTGGGAGAGTAGCGTAAACTCTTTTCACTTCGGTGAAGGCTTGTTGTGGTATAGTCATCCTCTATAGGTTGCAGCTCCTCTGGGAACTCCCTACGACTATAAAGACTTCCTTTGAGAGTTGGGAAGCACAGGTAGATCGATCCCTCAGCGGTTGATCAGAATCACCTGTAACCTTAGTAACCTATCTTAGTTCTTGTCTATTCTAAAGTCCGTCTCTTCTGCTATACGGCTATTCAAGAACTAGTTAAGTTACGTAAAGGTTGGAAAGGTAGCAACGCACGGCTGCACTCGGTGTTGTAAGACCTAGTTGGCTCCAGTTATACAAGTTCCCTAGTGGTTCTTCATCTATAACTGAGGTAGATACAGATTGGGCGTTGCAAGGTGCATGTCAGCCCTGATTTGTTAAGTAGACTTCCGTATGACCTGGATTTGACAATCCGAAGGAAGTCATCTTATTTATGGTAAACTGATAGAGGACAGTTACACCATAAGTCAACAGTTTTGGATTAAAACCCAGTATTGCTGACAAAAGCCTTTGGCATCGGTCAAAGCAACTCCTAGGCCTGTAAAGGACGTCAGCTAGGGGAATCAAGTGCGTGACGATCTGTGGGGGATCCAGAGACGTAAGGAAGGCGACAGTAGCCAATTCGCTTGGAGGGCTTGAGTTGGTCTCTGCTACATCCCAGACCGAAGTCTTATAGTAGGCTAGTGTTTGTAGTCAGTTTGTACTGGGCGGTGTTCAAACTGGACGAGGTCCCGAGGTTTTTCTGCAAGGCAGTTTCCTCGTTAAAAAAACGTTTGGTGTCTTGTGTGCTTTTACTTTCCGCATTATAATATAATTAAAGCACCAAGTAGTACGTTATTACCTAACTGTCGAGATTACTCCGGTTAGAGGTTTGGATATTGATTTTTGAGATCGTCCAAACTCTTTACCATAAGACTCACGAGCCAAAACGAAAAGTTGGTAGTATTTCGGTACCCCTTCTTTTTCAGTGTTGGTGTGGTTGGGAGGCTAATCGAAACATTAACTGCTGGGTTAGGGTAAACCAAGGGATAAAGATCCTGATCCTGATGCAGTACCTGATTGGGTGGACGGTGGTATTAGTGCATGTGAAAGAGCTAGAGCAGAACAACCACCAGAGCCGCAGATAGTACTAGCAGCTGCACCAGAATCAGAGGTGATCAACTTGGATCCAGAACAAGCACCAGCTGCACCAGTACCAGAGGAAGATCAAGAAACATACATCCTAGATTTCCCTGAGCCTCCTCCTCCACACAATACCTGGTTTTCTTACTACTGCAGCCTAGATGGATCTGAAGAGGTAAGGGCATATGGAGAGGAAAGTTTTTACAACAATATGATGCCTGAAATCAAGAGGATTGAAGTCCCCAAAAGCTTCAACTAGTAGAGATCAGAAGGTGATTGTTGGTGGAACTTTGGAGGTTTTTTGTTTTTTGCTCTTTCAACTCCTTTAGAATCTTTTGGTAATCGGATATGTTTTATTTATTTTTCCTTTTTTT
>JAJJMA010205295.1:0-21983 GCA_023529015.1 Papaver nudicaule | reverse complement strand
TAGAGTTATATCTCTGTATAAAAGAAAGAAGAGATGATAATAATTACAATCTTAAATTTAGGATGACTATTAGTACCAAACTTGTTAATAACCGACACATCCTACTCCAAGTGTAACCCACTTGAAATTACACCACTTAATCAATTAATTAACCAATTATTACTCTTTATTATTTGCTATTAAAATGTAATGTAATAGATTTGGTCCTGATCCCTTTTGGGGCCATGTTAAGCTTATATGTAGTTTATAGACCAAAGATAGCAAGCCCAACTATCAATTAGATATCCTAGGTTGTAACAGTAAAGCCCAAGCCTTGACATATAAGTTTCTACCTAAGATAATTCTAACAAGATTATATCTCTCGTACGGTGACCGAATGAAGTGTTCAAGTAGTCGATATTGCGTAATTTTCTGATATCTATCTGATGACACTAAAATAACATCCAAATTATTAATTTATTAGTAACACAATTATTGTTCCATTTCGATTAGTTTGACATTAATCGGCGAAAATGCCAATTGACTATTCTATAGAAATTGACCTGCTTGTGTATCATTACAGGCATTCATCTCTAGTATTAACCAATGTGGGACTAAAGGATATCACATTTCATTCACGCAAGAAAATGAGCAAGCATCCTAGTGACCTTGAGGTCACAAGATCAATTCCAACCAAGACCAACAAAAACATTAAAACCCCCATTTTCTCCAACAATCCCCCACATGAATGAAATCTCGATAAAATCAGAATGCGGAATCCACCACATAAGCAAAGGTGTCCAAAGGATTGAACCTTTTACTTTAGTGAGAAATTACCGAAGCTACTTGCTAAGTACAGTGAACGCGATGTCTTGAACTGCTAGCGTTTAGTGTAACTTGCGATAACCCCCACATGGCATCATCCAGGTTGTGCTAAGTTCGATACGGTTGTGTCCGTTGTTTCGGCCATGGAGTTATCTTGTTTCTCAGAATGCTCTAGAGAACCAGCTCATGTTCTCATAGGAAGCGACCCCACTTCCTCATTCAGATAGGTGAGCTTCCATCAAGAGTGCTACTGCTACACCCCCACTTCAATCTTAAATTGAAACTATTAAGACTTATTAAAAGTCATCATTCACACACAGTCATACACTATCACACAAAAACACCATAGGGAGGGACAGAGAATATAATTCTCTTGATAGTGCCTAGCTTTCATTGTTACAGGTTAGTTATCTCATTTGAAACCTTATTCTTGGGATCTCCATTCTGTAAGGTTGAGTGTCCCCCGTAATAACTTTTAATTAGTGAGCTTAAGTCCCATCCCCCTTGATGCACAACTAACTTTCTCTTTTCCCAATCCTTTCGTCAAAAGATCCGCGATATTCTCCTCTGACTTTTCATAGTCCACGGAAATAACGTCGGTCGAGATTAGTTGCTTTAACGAATTATGTCTACGACGTATATGTCTAGACTTCCCATTATAGATACTTCTAGCGATCGCAGATTGACTATCACAGTGTATAGATATAGCTGGCACAGGCCTATGCCAAAGAGGAATGTCTTCTAAAAAGCATCTTAGACACTCGACTTCCTCTCCTGCTTTATCTTACGCAATAAACTCAGACTCCATAGTGGATCGAGCAATAAAAGTTTGCTTGGAAGATTTCCAAGAAACAGACCCTCCAGTTAGAGTGAATACATTTCCACTCGTAGACTTAGACTCATCTGAGTTTGCTATCCAATTTGCATCACAAAATCCCTCAAGGACGGCAGGATACCCTTCATAGTTTAAACTATATAGGTCATAGAGTACTTTAAGTACCTCAACACTCTAATAAGTGCTTCCCAATGCATCTTCCCTGGATTACATGTATACCTGCTTAGCCAACTCACTACAGAGGCAATGTCTGTCCTCGTACAGTTCATCAAATACATCAAGCTTCCTATGACTCTTGAGTATTCAAGTTGGTTAATTCCCTCACCCTTATTCTTCCCGATATGACACAAAGAATCGTAAGGAGTGCTAACATGTTTACAATTAAACTGATTATACTTCTTAAGCACCGACTCTACATAATGAGATTTACTTAAACTATAGCTTTTAGAATTTCTTCTAATTTTCATCCCTAAGATGACATCTGCTGGGCCTAAGTCTTTCATTTCAAAGTTTTCATTAAGTAATTTTTAGTAGAGTTAATCACATCTATGTTTGTACCTAATATGAGCATATCATCAACATACAAGCATACAATAACACAGGCATCCTTAACAAGTTTAGTGTAAACGCACTTGTTAGATTCATTAATTTTAAAACCCACTAGAAATCATTACACGATCAAATTTTTCATGCCACTGTTTAGGTGCTTGTTTAAGTCCATATAAAGATTTAATCAGTTTACACACTTTGTTTTCACAACCCTTCACTACAAAGCCCTCAGGTTGTTCCATGTAGATTTCTTCATCTAACTCACCATTTAGAAATGATGTCTTGACATCCATCTAATGTATCTCAAGGTTATGAACAGCAGCTATCGCAATTAACATCCTAATGGAGGTAATTCTACTTACTGGTGAATAGGTGTCAAAAAAATCTTTTCCTTCTCTTTGTTTGTAGCCTTTAACTACCAATCTAGCCCTGTACTTCTCTACAGTTCCATCTATCTTACGTTTCCTCTTGAAGATCCATTTACAACCTAAAGCTTTAAACCCTGGTGGCAAATCTACTAACTCCCAGGTTCCGTTTTTGTCAATGGAATCAATTTCATCAGTTGTAGATTTCTTCCAGAAAGGAGCTTCAGGACTAGACATTGCCTCAGCGTAAGTCTGTGGATCAGTCTCAGATAAGCAAGTCACATGATCAGGAAAGGTTTTCTCAATTCTAACCCTTTTACCTCTTCTAGGTTCTATTCCTGAGTCATTTTCCTCTAAAGTTATTGACTGACTAGTGGAAGACAAGTATAGGGTATCATCTAAACATCTCTTACGAGTGCCAGGTTTCATTGGAAAAATATTTTCAAAGAACTCAGCATTCCTAGACTCCATAACAGTATTCATACCAATGTCAGCAATATCAGAACTCACAACCATAAACCTATAAGTACTAGTATGCTCAGGATACCCTATGAAAACACAATCAACGGTTTTAGGTCCTATCTTAGTTCTCTTAGGAGGAGGAATGGCCATTTTTGCCAAGCACCCCCACACTTTGAAGTAAGCATAAGATGGTTGTCTACCTTTCCATAACTCATATGGAGTTTTATTTTCTGCTCCTTTAAAGGGTACTTTATTCAGGATATAGCAAGTTGAGAGGATGACCTCCCCTCACAAGTTTGCAGGTAGTCCTGAACTAATTAACATGGCATTCATCATCTCTTTAAGGGTACGGTTCTTACGTTCACCTACACCATTTGATTGAGGTGAATAAGGAGTCGTTGTCTCATGTATTATACCATGTTCTAAGAAAAATTCTCCTACAGGAATTTCATACTCGCCACCTCTATCAGATCTTATGGTTTTAATGGTAACACCCAATTGGTTTTCGACTTCACGTTTGTACATCTTAAAGGCTTCTAAGGCATCATCCTTACCTCTAAGCAAATATACCTGGCAGTATCTAGTACAATCGTCTATGAACGTGACAAACCATTTTTTACCGTTTCTAGTTTGAACTGACTTCATGTCAACTAGGTCTGAATGAATTAATTCTAAGGGATTAGAATTTCTCTGGACATTCTTGGGGAATGATTTCTTAGCATGCTTAGATTCTACACAAATTTCACATTTATATTCTCTATCTTTAGTGAATTTGGGTATGCAGCCTACGCTAGCCAATTTATGCATTGAGTTATAGTTTACATGACCAAGTATACCATGCCAAACATTCAATGACACACACAAGTAAGCAGAAGAACCATTCAATTTCATCTCATCAAGGTTTACATTAAGCTTATAAAGACCCTCTGTCTTATAACCCTTACCCACATAATCCTTTCCCTTAGTTACTACAACTTTTCCAGACTCTATTGTAATTTTAAAACCCTTATCATCTAGAACACCACACGAGACGAGATTATTGCAGATGTCTGGTACATGTAGGACTTCATTCAATGTGAGAGTCTTCCCTGATGTGAGCTTCAGCCCGACCTTTCCCTTTCCTGCAACATCAGCTGCAGATGAGTTACCCATATAGAGTTTCTTGCCTTCTCCTACCCTCTGGTAGGAGGTGAACAGGTCTCTGTTTCTACAGACATGCTTGGTAGCTCCAGAGTCTACCCACCAGTCCTTCACATTGCTTACCATATTGCATGCAGACACCGTGCCAGAAAACTCGTCTCTGGTCTTTTCAAACAGGTTAGCATTATTCTTCTTATTAAGGACTTTACGTTGTCTACAGTCCTTATCCATGTGACCATTCTTACCACACGCATAGCAATCACCCTTAATACTTTTAATAATGCCAGAATCAGGTCTACGAAAAATACCTTTTCCCTTTGGAGGTCCACGCTTACCACCATGTTTGCTGCTTTCACCTCTCGACTTGTGTTCTGAAACATGAGCTTTGTTTGACATGTCCTTGTCCTTGGCAGAGGAAACATCCTTGTCTTTGGTACACATCAACTCTTCAACTTGAATCTTCTTTCCCAATTCAACCATGTTGATTTCTTCAGTTTCATGTCTCAACCTTTTCTTGTACTCATACCACGACGAAGGTAATTTCTCAATCACAGCAGACACTTGATAAGTATCATCAATCACTATACCTTCAGCAAGTATTTCATCGATAATTTTATGTAGTTCCAGGAATTGGTCAACCACAGGTTTATCGTTCACCATCTTGTATTCCAGGAATTTGGCTACCAAGAATTTCTTCACTCCAGCGGCTTCTGCTTGGTACTTGGCTTCTAGTGCAGCCCACAGATCAAAAGCATAAAAGTTTTCTTTTGCATTGTAAAAATCATACATACTATCCTCCAGACGGTTAAGAATATGATTCTTAGCCATGTAGTTGTCTCTTGTCCATTCGCCAACCCTATCATCATTGGTCTTCTCTTCTTCAGTCAAAGCATCATCAAACGACGTAGTCACATATTCATCCAAGCTGCGATGGCTTAGGTAAAATAGCATCTTTGACTGCAATCTCTTGAAATCCTTCTCATTGAACTTCGCTGGTGCTTCAACATCATTCTTTCCCATTGTTACAAGACGAATAATATTGTGTTAAGATTGTTGGAAATCTTGCAACAATCAAAGTAGATGTTAGATGTATCAAGGTAATATATCAAAACTGAATTGCAAATAAACCCTAACCGCTTCTACGAGGACAGAGTCGCCTGTTCAACAAACTGTCCTTAACACAATAGCTCGCGGGTACACTCAAGAAGAGTGATGCTATACCCCTACAGCGAGGATGTGTCAAGGATAAAACTTCCCGATGTGATGAATGTCAGCACAACAATCAACACCCAATCATGAACTTAGCAACAGGAGGAGGAATGAAATAAACAAGCAATGTGCGCAAAACAAAGCAAGAAGAGGGGAAAAGAAGAAAGAATAGTAGCCGCTTCTGGGATAATCAGAGAAGAGAAAATCGTCTTGTATTTATATGAGAGATTATTAGGGTATACGTCTAAGGTTACTTGCAAAAGAATTTTCGATTACTTGTAAAACAAGAAGAGAAAATTAAGCTTTAAGAAACTCATGTAAATCAGGAAATCAGATTTTACCCAAAAGAAAACTCCTCTCCACCGCGTGAAGGTTTTCTCCCAAAATTATAACTCAGTAAAAATATTTTATGTAAAGTAAAAAATATTTAAGGCGGTTTAGGTACTTGGTTGACACGCACAAGTGTGCTTTGGGCATCAGGGATAGCAATGTCTTTTTGCCTGCCCGCCCCCATCCTTAAGAGTAGGAAAGTTCCTTACTCATATAGTGGCATTCATCTCTAGTATTAACCCATGTGGGACTAAAGGATATCACATTTCATTCACACAAGAAAATGAGCAAGCATCCTAGTGACTTTGAGGTCACAAGATCAATTCCAACCAAGACCAACAAAAACATTAAAACCTCCATTTTCTCCAACAGACCACAGCCCCCATTAAATCACCATAGTCTCCGAAAAAACTAGGAAAAATAAGTTCATACCCCAAAAGAAACAAGTTCATCAGAGTTGGAAATAAAATTCTCCGATCGGTTACTTTTATGGTAACTTACAATGTAAGCGAATTTCAACTTAAACCCCAGGTGTCTCACTCAACGACATTACCACTATAATTTGCCTACTATCATAAAATCTAATCTTTAATGGTCACAAGAATAAGCAAAATAGAAATGCTCCGACTTTGGCTTTGCTTACTAACTATAATTTCATGGAAGAAAAAAAAAAGTGCAACCCACTCAAACTAATTTTGAACCCATTCTTTGTAAAAGGCATTGTATGACTACTTTTATATTTTGCAATGATAAAATATTGCAGTCAAAGAAAGTCAAGCTAGCAAGAGAAAAGTTGGCGTTGAACAAGATCCGGCTAAGATTACTTCTTGGGTTGAAAATATAAAAGTTAAAAAGTGGAAGAACTAAAGAAAGCATTGAAGTCGAAGAGGATTGCGAAGAAGCCTGCAAAGTTGGTTGATCGGAAGCTATGTGAAGATGGGAGGCACCTCAAGACTCTTTAGTAAATTATTCAAATGACTATAAACTTGAGGCACTGCTGAGCCAAAGATGAGTCTATGGGAATGAAGTTTTATTAGTAAATAAATTACAGAAAAGGCAGAGGATCTCAGCCTAAGCTGTAGGAGCAACACACATCAAAATAAAAACAGAAGTTTTAAGAGAACCAAATGCAAACAAAACAAACATCATCCATTACAGTATTAGTACTTACAGTTTAGTACCATCTCAACTCTCAAGAGATGTTTAGGATTTTGTTGATCCGTTCATTAACCCATGCTCTCCCCTTCTTCCAAAAATACTGAGGTCCAATAACCACGCCTGCACCTACAACAAATCCCAGAAAAGTCACTGCAAACAGTACCCAATCAAACCCATCCTTGGATACCGATGCCTCTTGGTCCTTAGAATTCTGCGCATTTGGTGGTGGCCCGACAACTCCCTTGCAGCTTTTGGACAGGGGAAAGCCGCATAATCCAACATTTCCTTCAAAGGAATTTGTCTGAAAAGTTTGAAACTGACTGCCCGACGGAATTTCCCCTTTTAGTAGGTTGAAGGAAAGGTTCAAGAATGAAAGGGAGGATATGCTTGCTAACTGAAACGGGATCTTCCCAATCAACTTGTTCCGCGAGAGGTCTAATGACTCAAGTTGTGTAAGATTTCCAATTGTCGCTGGAATAAGGCTTGTGAAAGCATTGCTCGAGAGATTGAGAACGTGCAGTGACGTGAGGTTTCCGATGTTTGTTGGTATCTCACCTTCGAAATTATTATCTGAGAGGTCAATGGCTGTGAAAATGGTTAGGATCTTCGCCAGTTCCATGTCTTGTCCTTTGCTTCTAAGTGTCACAGTTTGTTGGTAATACGCTCCCCCGGCTTTAAATCCTAATATTTGGTCCTTGCGGTTCCATTCTGCTTCGGTTACATTTACCATCATTGCCTTCCAACTTGAAAAACATTCTTTGGATAGCACACCTGAAAAGTTATTAGAAGAGATGTCGACAATTTGTAACGTTGTGAAGTTACACCCCGTTCTTTGATTTCCCCATGCACCATCAAATTTGTTCGACCGCAACACTAGTACACGTAATTGTCTCATACTCGCTAGCCAGAAAGGGAATGTACCCGTTAGCTGATTGTTTCCAACGTTTAAAACCTGTAGGACTGTACAATTAGCAAGAGATCTAGGTAGCTGCCCTACTAGTTTGTTTCCACTGAGATCGAGTGTTTGTAGCTTACAAGCTTCTACGTGTAGTGTCTCGGGTATAATTCCTTGTAAGTTGTTTGCTCTTAGATTTAGAACTAAAAGCCATTTGCTAGACCCCAGACATGGAGGTATGAGTCCACTCAAGTTATTATGCGACAGATCAAGAACTTGAAGAGACCAAGCTTCACATATTGATGCAGGGATTTCTCCATTAATATGGTTGTTCGAAATGGAGAAGTAATATGAATATATGAGCAGATATATTTGGGATCATGGAAGTGAGGTTGTTAAATGAGTAATCCAAAAAGTCAGCAGATGGTGGTAATATTAAGTTCTTCCCTTGGAGCATGTTGGAGTGGAGATCAATATATCTTAACCATTGAAAACTATTAACAGGGAAGGGGCGGTCAGGGTCCTCCAACAAGTTGTGAGAAAGGTTTAAATTGCCGTTGATTTGATAGTTTTGGGGGCTTGAGACACCTAGTTTCCAAATCCAGCTGGGTATCCTTCCATGGATCTGATTGTTTGATAGGTCTACATGGGTCAGTTGAGATTGATCAGGAGTTTCAATATGTCTCAAGGTATCTGAATGTATTGTGCCACTGAAGTTGTTAGAAGAGAGTGAAAGAGTTTGTAATTTGGAAATTTCAAAAATTGACAGTGGAATACGACCTTGCAATCGATTGTTACTAAAATCAAGCGACTCCAACGAAGGACAAGATCCATTAGAGAACTCACCAAGCTGACCAGTGAACTGATTCACGGGATCCAAATGCAGTAATGAAGGTATGGTAAGCAAAGCCATTGGAATTGGTATTGTTCCATTCAATAAGTTGTTAGACAAGTGCAAACGGGTTAAGTTCGGAACCCGTTGATTGTTTTGAGGCCAACACCAACACCTTTTATTTTTATTTTGAAACAAACCAACACCTTTTATTAATATTGCTATTTCAGGATTAACAGGTACAATTATAAATGTGAAACATTTCACTGATAGAGTTTTTTTTTGTTGCATTACATATAGGAGTACATCATTAACGAATGCAAAGAATTCTGTTGATGCGGTCATTAGCCCACTCTCTCCCTTTCTTCCAAAAATATTGAGGTCCAATGACCATGCTCGCACCCACCACAAATCCTAAAAAGGTCACAGAAAATAATACCCAGTCAAATCCATCCTGATCCGATCCCAAAACATTTGGCGGTGGTGATTCCATAATACTGCTGCAATTTTTGGCCAGGGGAATACCACATAAGCCATCATTCCCTTCGAAAGCACTCGAGGGGAAAGTTCGAATCTGACTGCCTAGAGGAATTTCCCCCACTAGTTTGTTGAAAGAGAGATCCAAGACTGCAAGAGACGATAAACCTGCTAATTGAATGGGGATCTTTCGTATCAACTTGTTTCGGGAGAGGTCCAGCGACTCAAGATGTGAGAGATTCCCTATAGTTGAAGGGATTGGGCCTGTGAGAGCATTCCTTGAGAAATTGAGAGTGTACAGTAATGTGAGACTTCCAATGCTTTCCGGTATCTCCCCTTCAAATCGATTACTCGAGAAATCAACGGTCGTAAAACTGTCTAAGATTTTCACCACTTCCATCTCTACCCCTTTTATAGTAATCGTCAGCGATTCTTGGTAATTCACGTCATTGAATTCAAAACCAAATCCTAATACCCCATCATGGGTACTTTCTTCGGTTATTTTGTTTACCATCATGCCGTTCCAACTTGAGAAACATTCTTTAGATATTATACCAGAGAAGTTGTTGAAGGAGACGTCAATGATCTGTAACTTTGGAAAGTTACACTCACTTGCTTTATTTCCCCAAGGACCATATAATCTGTTGGACCGCAATATAAGAACGCGTAACCGTGGCATACTTCCTAACTGTGAGGGATAAGTACCCGTTAGCTGATTGTTTCCGACGTCCAAAACCTCCAATGTTGTACAATTGGCAAGTGATCTTGGCAGGTACCCGTCTAATTTGTTTCCATTGAGGTCAAGCTTCTTGAGTTCACAACTTTCGAGGAATGCATTGGGTATAGTCCCTTGTAAGTTGTTTCCCCTTAGATTTAAAAGTACTAGGCTTCTGTAAGAACCTTGAAGTTGTGAGGGTATCTTGGAAACAAGGCAAGGGGGTATTGGTCCACTCAGGTTGTTGTGGGAGAGATCAAGATATTCTATTCGACTAGCTCCAGAAGCCTTAGATTCACATAATGATGTAGGGATTTCTCCATTAATTTGATTGTTTGAAATAGAGAAAAACAGGGCATTTGTGACGTAATAGGAGATATTTGGAGGCATAGAGGTAAATTTGTTGAATGAGTAATCCAGAAACATGGCTCCTAATGATGAAACTGGATTCTTTCCTTGAAGCAAGTTCGAGTGGAAGTCGAGCTCCATCACCGATTCAAGAGGCACTGGTCGGTCAGGATCCTCCAAAAAGTTGTTAGAAAGATTTAGATGATCCAATCCATAAAGACCCCCGCCCATCTTCCCAATCCAATTTGGTATTTTCCCGCGGATTTGATTGCTCGAAAGGTCTAGATGGAATAGTTGAGATTGATATTCCAAAAAGGTAGGAAATTCTCTCAAGTTACATGAACTCAATGTTAATCTTTGTAATTTGGGAAGCAATGCAAGATTAGCACCACTAGTATTGATGGACAATCTGATATTCGAGAGGTCGAGATCATTCATATTTCTCAACTTATGAAAAGGCACATCTAGGATATTTGAGTCACTGAAGTTGTTCGATCCAAGATGGAGATAATTCAGTTTTGAGAATCCAAAAATAGACACTGGAACACGCCCTTGCAATTGATTGTTACTTAGATCAACGTACCATAACGGAGATGAAGATCCAACAGAGAACTCGACAATATGGCCATCGAAACTGTTATCCGATAGGTCCAAATATTGAAGTTGGTTTGCCATTGATGATCCGTCGAAAAACTCATCAAGTTGGCCAGTGAAAGAGTTCGCAGAAAGATCTAAATGTTGAAGTCGGTTAAGCTGTGAAAATGAAGTCGGAATCGATCCATTAAAATAACAGTACTTAAGATGTAAGGATGTAAGATTACCAATAGAATACGGTAATTTGCCTGCGAAACTCGTGCCTTCAAGCACCAACTCTCGAAGCAATCCGTTGGAAGGAAATTCTGGTAAAGAACCTTGAAGAAGCTCATTATCTGATAAATCCAAACTTCGAAGGAATCTAAAGATTTAAAAGCCTAAGTGATAAAAGCTCTCACGTTGCATGGTGAGGGTATCCTCGCTTTCTATTGGCCGAGAGAGGTCTTCTATGGTGCAGGCATTCTAAAGGGGACACTTGGCCTCTTATGATTGGTTTCAAAACACTTACACCATGTTTACACTTTTTTATAATATCACCCACGTTAGTGACGTACACCCACATTACCTAACTCAAATTTGGACCAATAAAAATTTGCCAAGTGTGTCTTGAACTAACTCCGTTAAATAAAAAAGTTACCCACATTAATCTTGGCCCCTACTTGGTCTTTTCGCTCGCTCATTGGAGCCTATATTTGTCTTTTCACGCTAAATTATAAGTCTGTGAGTGTCATATAAAAGCGTTTATCTCTCACTTTTCCCTTCCAAACAAAAACCCAGGCGAGGTTTTTGTCCGTGCGATTTTTTTTTCTCCCTCTGATGGTTTAGAATCCAACATTATTGAAGGTCAATTTATCTTAAATTATTTTATTTTGATTTACCTGATTTTTGGTTTTGGGATTGATAGACTATCTTTGATACAATATCTAATAGGATTAAGCAGTTCCAGAGCCTATTATGGTTTTTTAGGTTTCTTAAAAGTAATCGTGTTCAGCATATCACACTAGAATATTCATCCCTTGCATCTTGAGTATGATATGGGAAAGACGGAATTGAGCCCTGTTTTGATTTTTATGCACAATACTTTATACAATTTTTTTCATCATTGTTGTATTTGATATGACGTTGCCAATCAGATGACACAAGGGCCTTTGATATAGGTACGACTGAAACATGATCTTTTTATGAGCTATTGTACCCTCCGTTTATGCAGTTAGATTCAGTCCAGCGAGTATCCCCCGAAAATAATAATGAGATGTAATATACTCAGATTTCGAAATATTACCGTATGTTAATTCATGTTAATTCTGTGCAAGAGTGGTGGTAATTTCGTAGAATTTTTTTAATTATTAGAAAAATTATGGATCGATGTAAAAGTATGATCTGATATATGCAATTGGCTAAGGAAGAATCCATTATTGTATTTTCTCCGTTAATCAGATTCTTAGCAAGTTATGAAGTATTTCTCGGATCTCTGACACTGTGTCAGCTGGATCAATCAGAGGTTGGGATTTTCTCTTTCTCTCTGTCATGCTTTTTTACTATTGGTTTGTTGTTTTCTCTTGGTCAATCCTTCATGTTTTTATTTTCTGCTGAACTTAGGGTACCACTCTTGCAGGTATTGGGTTGTTTTGACCATTATTCGGTAGACCCTGGCAATCAGTCAGTAGCTTATACGAACCATCTTAATGTCCGACATCATCTGAGAGGATTAGTGCATGAGTATGGTTAGTGCATGCAAGGAGTGTAAGTAGATCCACCTGAGAGGATCTAAGATGGATGTGGTCATGGTATATACAAGTGGTATAGCGTAGGTATTATTGTTGCGCGTCGTGATAAAAATCACGACAGAATTTTTGTCAGTATCTAAGTTTCTCCTCTTCCTGTGCACAATGTGGGGGTTTAATACGGCTATTAAAAGCTTTGGTATGAAAACAGAAAATCAATAAGAAACAGGAATTCCAGTAATGGCATTTTGAAGTGAGAATTCATCCTTTATATTTACACAAACTATTGGATATAAGCAAGCTATACCCTGAGTCTCTTCTTTATCATTTCAGATGCATTCCGTAGCTTCGACTGCAATACCTTTTGCGAAGCATCTAGATAGCGTACATTCATTATCATGGATAAATCATAAATCCTCAACTTTGTTATATGTATTTATGCTAAAAAAAATCATTTTTGTCACAACTGCTCAAATTATCAGTTCCTTCATGCAGCATGGTTAATGAAACAGCACTGTGTGAGGATTGTTCCCGTCTTGGAATATGAACTTCATCCGTGCTGGCTATGCATACGCTGGTCTAAATTCATAGTTAAGATCAGGTTTCTTAGGATGGATTTTGCCCATCCTTTGGATAGTTTTGCAGATTCATTCCTTGGTTCTGATTTACAGGCTCTACATCCCCCTATATAGTGTCAGGCTGATTTAGTTGATATTAGTGTGAAGAAAATGATGAAACTAGCGCGCACTTGTTTTATGAATGTTGGCGAACTCGAAGAATTTGGGATTACTTTGTTGAAGGAATTCGCTCCCGGTGGACTTATGATTCAAACGTTACAACTAATGTGAAGTCTTGGAAGGTTAATTGGGGAGATGAAAGACTTAGTCAAATTTGGAACAACATCCCGGTTGCAATATGGTGGTGCATATGGAAAGAAAGAAATGCAAGAGTATTTGAAAACAAAAGAAAAAATTTAATAAGCCTCATTAGAAATGTTAAACTACAAGCATTTTTTTGGGCCGAATCGACTACAAAAATGTTAGAGTTAACGGCGAATACGGTGATAGTTTCATGGGATTCTTTATTTCGGATATCGTGAGATTATAGTTTTTGTGTTGGGTTGCCGAATTCTCCTTCGGCACCCTTTTCTTTTTTGCTTTCGGTTGTAATCATTGGGTTGAAGTACCCCCCTTAAGTACCTCATTTTCAATGAATTTTCTCTTTGACCGATCAAAAAAAAAAGTTCGTGAGCAGAGTCTAACATGGATTTAGTTGATTTAGACTAATGTTAGACTTATGTCAATCCATGTGTTCAGGCCCATCACAAGTGGATCAATAAAGTGTACAATTATAATCTAACAGGTTATTGACTTCGGTACATACATATAGGTGTGCCTAACGTTTCCATATGTATGAAATCGTTGGAATTTAAGTGCTAGCGAGTTTAGATCTTGCTTTTGTATGCTCTCATTGTACCTAATTGTAATTTTTCGGTAGCATTGATGTTATATTAAGTGAACGAGTAGATGCAGGTGACTGAACGACATGAATGAGAGATACAAGAATATACGATGGTCTGTGGAGGTATATGAAATGAGTATACATATATGATGTATTGGAGCGTTATACCAGGTAAAGAAGCAAAAGTAGGTGGCTTAATTAATTAAGAACAGACATGGAAGGCACAACAGTATATATAATATGGTCGGAAGTACAAATGATGCATGAGTATATGATGGTGGCTTGGTTAAGGGAGTAAGAGGTATTGGAGTGTAAGATAGTGGTATCTGTGTGGAATGCTAAGAATTCCCGTTTTAGAAAAATGTTGATCAGCTTAATTATTACGGATAAGGAGGTAAGAAACATTTTGAACATTTTGAAATGAATGACTTTGCGGAAAAGTCTATGCTGTTGTCCCTTCACGAAATTTTTGTTTGCCAAGTTGTGATGTTTTGTAGGAAAAGCGCACTTAAGAAACAAACAAAGAGTTGCTAATTAACAAACAAGGGGAAAAAAGCCCGGTGCGTAGCACGGGCACAAATCTAGTGGAAAATGAAGAATTCTTTCTGGGAATTTTCCATACAACCCACAATCACTTAGACGTAAGGCAGTCAAGTTGTGGAAATCCCCAAAGAAGTCTGGTACTTTAGCGGAGATGTTTACACTCTCTAACACGAATTCTCTTAATCCAGTTAAATTGCGAGCAAACGTTTTGAAATCTGGATTGCTGAGTTCCAATCTAGAACCACGGCAAGAGAGATCGAGTGTGACCAGCCTCGTCATATGTGATATATCGATCGGAATTTGACCCCCAAAGCCTGAGTATGACAGATTGAGATAATTCAGGCTAGCAAGTCGGTCTAACCCAGATGGAATTGGTGTACCAGAGAACTGATTGAGGGCCATATTCAATCTCTCAAGGTGCTGAAGATTGAATAGACTGCTTGAATCATTTAGCCCACCTGAAATACGTTCACCACTGAGGTCCAAACTTGTAATGTGACCAGCTGTATCACATCTAACACCACCCCAAGAACAGCAGCAATCAGTGCTTAAGCTCCAAGAACTAAGCTTTGATGGCATCCCTGGATCAGAAATGATAAAATGATCAAAAATTAGACTCTGATTCAGCTGGAGTAGAAGAGCTCTCTGATCACTCAGGCATTTTCCTTGAACACAGCAGCTACTATCTGAATTGGAAAAATGCAAAATGTAAAAGATTAGGAAAATCGATGCACTTTGGATAGATTTCATCGGAAGCTGATTATGAAGAATTGGTTTTCCTGGGTCTGGAATTTAAAGATGATGGACAACCTTTATTAAGCTTAGCTTAGCCACTGATTTTTCTTTTGACTCTAAAAGGGCAATTCGATCAATAGAAAAAAACTTTGCGCGTCAACAAAACACTGACACAAAGAAAGTATTTGAAAGAAAGATTTAGGAAACTGAGAGTAATCTTCCCAATCCAGTTGGGTATTTTTCCATGGATTTGGTCTAAAATGCCCAAGTGTGGACATTTTAGAAGAGCATCTCCAGACCTACCATGCCACTGAGGTTGTTCGGTGCATGCAAGAGTTTCCAATCCGGGCAGTTCATAAAATGCAGCTTATTGAATCTCAAATCAAGGAGCCTCAGAGGAGAAGACCTTCCATCAATATACTTATCAGGGAGACCAGTGAACTGATTATGGGCGAGGTATAGCTGATGAAGTGATGGTAGGGTAATCAGACTCTTATTCAGCTGGAGTAGAAGAGCTCTCTGATCATCATTCAGGCATTTTCCTTGAACACAGCTATTATCGGAATTGGAATAATGCACTCTATTTAGCTTAGCATAGCCACTCTTTTTGTGGATATGAAATGGTCGTCTATCTTATTCATGAAGAAAATTCACGTAAAGATATTAAGAACAGTCAAACTAAGAAGTAAAGACTAATTCGGAAGAAAATTCATATCAAGAAAATTCATGCTGTGCGTTTAGAAAGATCGCTTGCTCCTAAAAACGATCGCTTTGCTTTGTTCACCCTGTTTTAATTTTGTTTTTTGGCTTAGGCTTGTAGCACTGTAAGTGCAATTTCTTCTCCTTCTTGTTTTTCTTTTTGACATCAATAAAAAATTTAACCCTTTTACCTCAAAAAAAAAAAGACAACGGACTTGCAAGAAAATGTCTCTCTCAAGGACCATTATCATTGCTCTGAATCAGAGGTGATATCATAAACCCAGCAAGATTTGTAGCAACATTTCAAGCAGAAATAAGAACTCAATTGTTCGAAAAACACATTACTCGAAACCAACTGCGCAGATAAGTATCAAAAAGAGACAACTTGGTGTAGAAAGTTTCCAACAATAAGTTCGCACTTGTGCGAAAAATCAAAAACAGATGAACAGACGACTGACTTTCATGAAGCTCTATCTCTGTCCTCCCAATTTCTAATCCACAAACCTAAACGAGCTAAAGATTCCCGTTACAGTCTTTGTACATTGAGCAAAAGGGACGCCATATGGCATGCTGAAATATACCACACCAAACAAATTGCTGGAAAACATGTTATTATTAAGCAACTCAAAACAACTACTAAGTACTGCGAAGATTGATTTCAGAATGAATGAAGTAGTTGCTTAGACTAATGGCACCCATGAAACCATAACCATCAATAAAAACAACACCACCAAGAAAGTATTCAACCTGCAGCAGTAGGTATCATCAGAAACCAAAAAAGTTCCTAACACCAAAGAACAGCTAATCTCGCACTCAAGCAACAACAAAAATAACAAGACAAATTCATTCATTTTCTCTTTAAATTTGTATTGTAAGAATAAGGAGTAGCACCAGAATGGACTCTGGCTCACGATAGGCCTAGAAGTACCAATTATTGAAGTAAGAGTGGCTACTGCGGAAAATGTCCTAGTAATTACCTTGGTATAATATCTAAGTGACAGTTTTCAATTATTCGAAAGCCTTTTCGGAATGCTGGAAGACGAATACAGTAATGATGATGCCGAGAAACTAGTATTATTACTTTGTGCTTGTGAACCTGGTAATGACGACGACGTTGGAGCTCCTTTCTCATGCCGCCTATGTTCATTATTATTAGCAGTTGTTGTTGCTGCTGCTGTTGCAGGTGACCCCTTCAATAGAAGTGCATCAACTTTAGCATACTCTTCTCTCTCCTGTCTTATCTCTTTGAGCATTGCAGCAACATCTTTCATTGCAGGCCTCTCTTCTGGTGTAGGGGTGACGCATAGTAATGCTACACCGAGCGCCTGCATCATCTCTTCTATCTCGGACTCTGGCCTTGCACGTAATCTCTGATCAAGGACCTCAATTCCCCCTCTCTTCTGTCTCACCCAATCCACCAGGTGAAGACCATCGGGTATAGTCGGATCAATTGGTTGTTTTCCGGTTAACACTTCCATTACAACAACGCCATAACTATACACATCACTCTTCTCGGTTATCTTCCTCATGTACCCATATTCTGCAATCATCAACAATGAGTTTACTCTTGTCAATGTCATTAAATCAGGAATATTCGGAAATGTTCTTTCTATCGAACAGAGTATTAAACAGAAGTACATATAAAAGGGAAACTACTGGCAAACAAGAGAACAAACCTGGAGCGATGTAACCATAGGAACCAGCAATGGTATTTGAAGAACGAGCAAAATCACCATCATCTACAAGTTTGGCAAGTCCAAAGTCTGCAATATAGGGCTCGAACTCAAGACCAATAAGAATGTTATTGGCCTTGATGTCTCTATGAACAATGGGAGGAACACAATCATGGTGTAAGTAAGCCAAGCCTTGTGCTGCACCAAGCACAATCTGGTACCTCGAATCCCACTCTAAGCAGCTCCCACTCCTCTCATGAAGCAAACTGCCCAAGCTCCCATTTGGCATGTAATCGTACATGAGTAGCCTTGTGCTTCGATTCCAGCAGCAACCCAGGAATTTAACAATGTTTTTATGCCTTATCGAACCAAGAGTCTTTACCTCAGCTGAGAAAGAATCACGAACACCTTCTCCAACACCACCACGGGCATCACTCTTGCCGTTGTTATTCGGTGTATGCATAGTCGCTGGCCACAATTTCTTCACTGCAATCACTTCACCATTATCCATTTCAGCTTTATAAACCATTCCAGAACACCCTTTTCCGATCACATTAGTTTCAACTAGGCATCTCAATACCTGCTCTATTGAGAAATTAAGCTTTTGAAATGGAGTGAATTGCCAGGGCCATGGATCTCCTGCACCCAGCTCGGATTCATCGTCATGCCTAACAACTTTTCGTGCTCGGATCACTGCCATAGTTCCTAAGACTACCATTGCCACTGTTAATGTGATCAGCAAGGCAATAGCTAACTTCAATCTTCTAGACCGAATAGCAGCTTTTCTCGCTGAATCCATCCCAGCAACATTGCTTACGAAACATGACTTGTGGCCCCAAGAACAAAGACCTTGGTTTCCTCCTAGTTCTGTTTCAGACAGTTGATGGAATAGCTTGCTATCTGGGAGATAACCGGTGAAGTTATTGAAGGAAATATTCAAAGAGACAAGATTTTCCAGTGGTGAGAGCGGTTCTAAATCTCCTGCAAGGTTATTGTGAGAGAGATCAAGTACTGCGAGCTTATTGAGATGAGATATTTCATTTGGGATCGGTCCTGAAAGCGCATTTCCACTCAAATTAAGTGCAATACTAAGAGCCTCAATCTGGCCTAGTTCAGCAGGTATTCCACCAGACAAACTGTTGCTGCTCAAATCAAGCAGTTGCAAGTTTGAACACTGTCCGAGCGATTCAGGTATCGCTCCGGAAAACGAATTCTTACCAAGAATTAGCTTATTCACCGAACCAAGCTGCCCAAAACTCGACGGTATATCACCCACAAAGCGATTGAGAGAAACATCCAATACATGTAAACCGGCTATAGATGATATAGAAGACGGCAGAGTACCACTGAGCGAGTTGTTACTAAGATCCACCATCTGCAATCCTATGCAATTTCCAATCTCATCAGGAACAGAACCAACCAAACGATTCGCAGACAAGTCGAGGAAGTTAAGGTTCGCTAGTCTCCCAATTTCCCTCGGAATCTCTCCTCCAATTCTGTTATAACCAAGTCGAAGCCGAACTAAGGAACTACAATTACCTACTTCATTTGGTATTGAACCAGAAATATCATTTGAAATCAAGAGAAGCTTTGTGAGATTACGGAGCTGAAATAGGCCAGCAGGAATGCTTCCAGTGAGAAAATTGTGTGATAAATCTAAAGCTTGAAGATCACTACAAGTAGCTAATGTAGAAGGAATACTTCCTTCTAAATGATTCTGCCAAGCAAAGAAAACATTAAGCTTCGACAACAACCCAAGTTCAGGTGGTATCAGACCAGATATCTGATTAGTATCAAGCTGTAACTGCATCAGATTAACAGCATTCGAAAGAACCGAAGGTATCGATCCTGATATATTGTTATCACTAAGCATTAGTTCTTCAAGGTCTAATAGTTTACCTATAGATGAAGGTATACTCCCAGAAATGGAGTTAAGTGACAAATCAATCATTTTGAGTTTACTACAACTACCAATCTCTTCAGGAATAGAACCAACAAAATTATTCTGCCAAAGTAAAATCTTCTCTAACTTGCCAAGCTTACCGAGTTCTTTCGGAAGTGCACCTGACAGACTGTTCTCATACAAATAAAGATTGACAAGTTCAGTGCAGTTACCGATCTCTGGCGGAATCTCCCCTGAAATCATAGTTGTGTAAACTGACAATGTCTGGAGATTCTTGAGTCTACCCAATGAAGCTGGTATAGAACCTGAAATTTTCGTGTCTGCAAGACCCAACACAGTTAAATCCTTACAATCACCCACACTATCTGGTATATTGCCATCAATGTCTTTATTCCCACCAGCACGAACAACTCGAAGCGAGGAAAGCTTCCCAATCTCAGCAGGGAGATTCCCACTGAGACGGTTATCGAACACAACAAGATTCTCCAGACTTTCACACTCACAAATCTCCACTGGGATTCTCCCAGTCAACTGATTCGAGTTCAAAACCAAATCTTGTAAACTCTTGAGCTTACCAATACTAGATGGTATATTACCAACTAACCCATTTGAGCTAAGATCAAGTGTTTTAAGTGAAACAAAGCTACCAATATCAGAAGGGATAGTTCCAGTGAGATTTGAGTCTGAAATCACAAGTGTCTGAAGAGAAACAAGTGAAGAGAAGGTAGAAGGGAATGGAAGGTTAAGTGGGAGCGACTGGATTTTTATCTCAGTGACAGTGTTTTGAGACGAACATGTTATGTGTTTCCAGTTACATGGGGTTAAATCTTGAGGGTTCCAGTTCAGTGATGAAGTAACAACAGATGAAGAAGAAGCTTGTATCCATGAAAGAAGCAGAAGTGATTCATGATTAGAAGTAGAAGTAGAAGAAGAAGACTCAACTGGTTGGATTCCATGAAGTGATATCAGTGCTGCAACTACTATCAGTCCCACTGCAAGAAGTGTTGTTGTGGGAGTCGAGTAGAAATGAGTAGAGGTGTAATGGTGGTGCCTCCTCGACCACCTCGACCGCCTCAACCTCGGAATCGACATCTCCGCCTCCTCCTCTTCCTCACTCTCCTCTCCTCAAATCCCAACTAGTTTTTTTCTTCTTCTCGAGTTTGTTTTTGCATTGGGTTTCTCTCTAACTCTCTTTAATTCTATCTCTCTCTCTGTCTGTATGTTGTCTTAAACCCTTAGTTCAAATTTCAAGCAATGTTAGAAAAATGGATAATTATTGAAACATTTGATACTTAGCCTTATCTTAGAGACTTATATAATGAGCAGTTCTTAAGAGTGACTTTACTCTAGAAAATCATATTTTTGAGGATTGTCCGGAAAGAAGAAGAATACTAGGCAAAGAAAGTAGTAGTAGTTGGTCAAACACTAAGATTTTTCAATGGAGACATGAATAAAAGGAAAAGAGCACTATAGCAAAATAAAACAGCAATGTAATCCTACCAAAATCAATAAATGAAACACTAGCAATGTGGTTACATAACTAAATAGCCTTTTTTTTTGATACAGAAGCACTTCTGATTTTTGCTTCTCGAAAAGTAGAAATCAATTCCAAAAATCAGAAGTAAAATAATTTTTTGCTTTCAAAAATCATTTTAAAATTGTCTTGTCAAATTAACTTATGACTTTTCTATTTTCAGAAGTCGAAAAATCATTTTAACAGTGTGAAGGGTTGAATAATAGACACATCATAATGGCCGTGAAACAAGTAACCACCAAACACCATTAATGTAACTCTACTGGTTGTATTACCATCAGCATCCGTCTGGTAGTGCATTCTCTCTGTCGCGGAAAGAATGGGTTTTTCACTTCTTCTTTTTTTTCTCTGACTACCAATTAGCTAGCTAACAAGTATCTAATTGTCAATCACTCGACAAATTGTCAAGCCAGTATGACACTTACCGGTTGCATCATTTCATTTTCACAAGCCAAGGCAGTGTGAAAAAGGGAACTTAATACTCCATTAAGTCTTCAAACATAAGCTACAAAATGGTTCGAGTGTTTTGCAAATATCAATGCTTGTTCACGCGATGTAGGCAGAGAGACATGTCTTTTCTTTTCGAACAACGGGACATCATGTGTCAATGCATTGTTTTCCTCAACAAAAACTTACTGTAACACTATTTTATTACTCCATTAAAACATTAATTTATTAATAAATTACTTTATTACACTGTAATAAAAAATTAATTTATAATAATTTACTTTATTATACTGTAATAATAAAATATTCTTAATATTTTAAAATTATTCAAAAAATTATTCGTGATTTAACTTTTTAGCTTGGGGCTCTGTAGCAGCCTAGCAGGTCTAGCCAACGCCGCACCAACCCCACTACTCCGCCTCTTACATTTGGTCTTTCTTTTCTTAATATAAATCTCCCCTCTTTACTCTCTATTTCCGTGTCTAACAATAGAAAAATCTTACACGTACAAATGCATAGTGACAGAGCCAGAATGGCACTATAAATGTCTA
>JAJJMA010205261.1:8694-21407 GCA_023529015.1 Papaver nudicaule | reverse complement strand
CATATAAGAATAATTGACACTATAGTATAAATAATATAGGTCTTAACATACATTAAAATTTTAGATGTCGAGATTTGGGTTACCATTTTGTAAGATCCTTTTGATTCATAGTGGATTCAATATTTTTTCTTCCACAATTGAGTACAAATAACTTCACTCGTATAGTTTTGCTTATCAGTTTTCAACATTTGTATTAGTTAGGTACATTTTTATGTGTTCCCATGCATATGTATGTATGTTTCTACGTATAGGTGTAGCAAAAAAAGATTGAGCTTCTGAGGTAGACCTCCATATAAGAATAACTTCTATATAAGAATATTTTTTCATGGTTCTGAAGATATTCTTATATAGAGGTTCTACTGTATGTCAAGCTAGTTGTCAGTTTTAGGTGTCAAAACACAATTCTTGATTTAGCCCATTAAAGTTCAGATTTCAGAATTGGGATATAGACAAAGTAGTAGAGACCTTGAAGACGAAGACTGTGATTACCCAGAAGACATCATATATTCTTCATGGACAAAAGGCTAGTAGGAGTTGTGACATAATATGAAATTTCTTCTATTCTACTTTTTCTATCTTTTGAAATAGTTGGCTACTTTACTGGAGATACTAATACCGGTTGAGATTGTACTCTTGTCTAAATAACCATGAGTTATGTTGGTATATGTTCCCACTATACTAAGTTACAAGATACATGAGATAGATTCAATATACTTTCCAGTGCATTAGTTTACTTGCAAATCACATGTAGAAAATTGGGTGAATCTAAAGGAGTACTCTAAGAGCAGAGTCCATAGATTATAGCTGAGGACGTCCACACGTCCAAGTACAAGAAAACTGGCCCAGCCCAGGTACTTCCAGCGAATCCAGTCGAAACCGTAATTTGAAACAAGGCGGTTCACGAACATGTTCGTGTGCAGTGGCACCGATTTTTCCTCTTGTGTCCCAAAAACGTTGATTTCTACGCGTACATATACGTGAACAATAAATTCAATGTATTTGGCCTTAATTCCAGATCTGGACGGTTCGTGAACCGTCTGGTGAATATTCTGTGGGATCTTCAAGCGGGTTTTAACAGATAACTCCGTATCTCTTAGTTGGACTTAAGCTTGTCAGAATATCTTTTGTGGTCCATCTAACGAATCTCTGTGAGTCAATAAGATAAATGTGTTCTCATTCATTGGATCTTTATCTTGAAGTGGTTAAGAGCTAACAAACCACTTGGCAGATAAATGATAAAATATTTCCAAATGAGATTAACCTAGGGTTTCTTTGTGTGCAAAGCCAAGTAAAGGGTTCGTTTACACGGGCACTTGCTAACTTGTAGCACAAGTAATCTACTGCTTTATCTCAAAGTAACCTATGTTATTGAGAGTTATAAATAGAGGACTAAAGAACGAAAACGACAAGCATCAAGCACACGCAAAATTTCTCTGTGGAATTGAGCGTAAATTCTTTGCACTCCGGTGCAAGATTGTTGTGTTAGTCATCCTCTATCAGGTAGCAGTTCCTCTGAGGGATTTACCTAACGACGATAAAGACTTCTCTAGAGAGTTGGGAAGCACTGGTAGGAGATATTTTCCTTTGTGGTATTTATCAGAGTAATCTGTAACCTTGGTAACCTGATCACGTTCTTGTCTATTCTACGGTCTTTCTCTTCTGTAATAAAGACATTCAAGAACTGATACGTTACGTTTGAGGTTTTAACTGAAGCAACGTACGGCTGCACACGGTGTTGTAAGACCTAGTTAGCTCGAGTTGTGTAAGTTTCTTAAGTGATTCTTTTCACAGCTGAGGTAGAGACAAGTTGGGCATAGTTTATTTGATTTAAGTAGATTTCCGTATGACCTGGAGCAATCCAAAGGAAGTCACTTTCGTATGTGTGAAGAGGACAGTTCGAAACATACAGTTGATAATCGAGGTTGCAAAGCCGGGATTATTGACAAAAGCCTTTAACAGCGGTTAAATCAACTTCTAGGCCTGTAAAGGATGTCAGCTAGGGGAATCAAGTGCGTGACGATTTGTGGAGAGATCTAGAGACGTAAGGAGTGTGACAGTAGCCAATTCGCTTGGAGGGTTTGAGTTGGTCTCTGCTACATCCTAGACCGAAGTTTTATAGTAGGCTAGTGTTTCTAGACGGTTAGTAATGTGCGGTGTTCAAACTGGACGAGGTCCCGAGTTTTTTCTACAGGTTGTAGTTTCCTCGTTAAAAAAATCTCTGGTGTCTTGTGTGCTTTACTTTCCGCATTATCTCTGATTATATAATTAAAACAAACACAAGAAGTACGTTATTGTAACCATTGAGTTGGTCCCAAATCCTTTCGAGGGATTCACCAGGACTTTTCTTGCGTTAGGGACTGATCACTCGTGATTCTAACTCCGGTTAACAGATTTGGATACTGATTTTTGAGATCGTTCATATCTTACCTTAAGACTCACGAGTCCAACCGAAAAGTTGGTTGTATTTCGGTACCCCTGCTTTTTCAGGAGCAACTCCTAAAATTAGTAAAGGAAATCTAGTTAGGGGATTCAAGTACGCGGGTTATGCGGTGTTTGTAGACGCAGGGATACTTAGAGAAAAAGTTGTGTTTGGATCACACTATCTCAACCATACCAAGACCGAAGTCTAATAGTAGGCGTGTGTGGCGATTTAATTCCTAAGGGGTATTCAAAACTTAACAAGCTAGGTCCCGAGAGTTATCTACGAGTTTGTAGTTACCTCTTTAACAAAATCTTGTGTGTGCTTGTAGTTTATTTTCCAATTATAATTGTCTTTATTATTAGAATTAAAGTATTTGCACCTGTATGTTATCACTAATCCTTTTGTGATACTTGTATTAAATTATAAATGATTCCTGAATCAATCAGATCCGAAAAAGATCTTGTGTATTGACGTTATAATCTCTAAGGTGCAATCATGGTTTATCTTGATGGGTTGAATAAAAATATATGTGAGAATCTAGTGGTGTACTTGGTACCGTGATCTTTTCAACACCACGCAACATTTGTTGATTGATTGTGTTTTTGTTAAGTGTATTTGGAATACTATATATCATATTCTAGTTCAAGATATTCTGAATGTAAATCTTTATGACTTTCTTATCAGTATTTCAAGTAAAAAAAAACTTGTATCCATAGCAATACATTCCAAGAATGGTATGGTTTTGTCTATGACAACTGTAGAAGGCCGGATGCAGTAATTTTTTTGATAATATTAATGCTCGGGTTACCCAAGTGGTACATCGGATAAAATCTGATTTATGCAGATTGGATAAAAGTCGTTAACTCTAATTATGCATTTTTTTTTAATACGACCAGAATTGGAATCCAATAATGCAGAACTAGAAAATGTTTCACATTGATTCTCACACTTTTAGCAATTACTCTTAGGCCTCTGCATGTATGAAAAGAAACAAATATTCCCCATGAGATGTGCAGAGGCTTCTTGTAGATAGTAACTCAAAAATATACTAACGGGAAGAGAGATTACACGAAGTTAGTTGGTAGCCTAGCGACAAGCTGAGCACCAACACCTTTTTGAATAACAATACCTAATCTATAAAAAAGAAAGTTACCACCTTTGGCATTATGCATATTGCCTTAAACATTGCATCTAAATCGAATATTGTTGGCAATGCTATACATGGACGCTTGGTGCAAGCCTACTGCTCCTTGTGTGAAATTGAACTTTGATGCAGCTTTTAAAAAGATTCTTAGAGATGCTGGTTCAGACCGATACTTTGTTTATCTATAGGTGAATGTGAGGGGTTAGATGATGTTTCTCTAAAGTCATAGATACTAAGCAAGATGAGGCAAAAGCTTAACTGGAAGCGATTTTATGGGCACAAATGAGAGAATTCAGGAACCTGCATTTATAAGGAGATTGCAAAAATGTTATTGAAGCTATCAATGGTAGTTTCGGGTCAATAAAGTGCACAACTAGGAGTGTCATAGTCGATTGTCTGCGTCTTTTAGAGATTTTTAAGTTGGGTTTACAAATTTGTGCGCAGAGATGATAATTATGTGGCTGACTCATTGCCTGAACATGCTATGTTGATTGTTTTTAACCAAGAATGGTCCGATTATTGGATCCATTAATGTATCCAAAAGGATAATAATGTACTCCAATGATTGTTTTTAACCAAGAATGGTCCGATTATTGGATCCATTAATGTATCCAAAAGGATAATAATGTACTCCAATAACTAAGGCTGAGCAAAAAATCTGAAACCGCGGATTTGGCCCGCAACCGTCCGCAAGCAAATGTGCGGATAAAAATCAAACCGCAAAGGCTATGGGCCGGACACGGTTGGATTATCCAATCCGCACCATTTGGCGGACCGGACGCGGTTTGAATTTTCGATCCGTGGATTTATCCGCAAACCGTAGGTAGTATGGTAGTTAATTTATACCCCAGGGATATTAATGGAAATGGAAATCCTAAAAGCAACCGATCTAAAAAAAACCCATACCATTTTTCATTCCCATCTTTTTGATTAGGTTAGCCTAGATCTGTTTGATTAGGTAAGATATTCTCTCTATTAAGTAGTTTCGCTGAAATAAATTTATGTTAAAGTTTTATGGTTCTTCTCACTTGAATTCTTTGTTAGAATTATCATTATTGTTTATATCAAAAAAAAAAAAAAAAAAAGAATCGTCATTGCACATCACAATGAATAGAAATGTTTTGTATATCACTACATGCAACTGGCAATTCTCAACTTGCTTGTTTTATAATTGTGGATACCCCAAGTTCATTAGGACCTAATGGGCTTGACACATACTTAGTTGAGTTTACCCAATTGGGCTTGGGTCTAGACACTTTGGGTGTTTAGGAAGTAAGGAATGGCAACTATGTTAATAAATGACCAAGAGGACACATGGCAACCCAAGAGTGAAAGGGAGTCTCTATAAATAGGATCCTAAAAAGATCATTAAGGAGGACTTTTTGGAGAGAGAAAGATAAGACTACACATTTGAGAGAGAGAAAGAGAGAGGGAAATGAGATGAGATGAATCGGTGCTACCTCTGAGACTCGGATCGGATCAAGAGTATTACCCTATTCACATTTGGCGACCACACCGGGAGTCTGATTTCGAGTCCAGCGGAATGCAACCAACGCTAGAAGTTATGAGCGCGCCTCAAAGGAAAGCAGAGCGAGTCCCCATACCAGGCGAGGATTTCGTTCTAATAGAGCACGAGCCAGCGGACAGTGATACCGACGATGCGAAAAGGATTGAAAAAGTATCTGTAGGGATCGTGGATGCACCAGCAACATCGGCGCAGGGGGGCAAAGGGATCGCACCATTTGCCGCCAGTAATACAAAAGACACGAGTCTGGATGAAATGCGACGAGAATTCGCAACACAGGCGAAGAAACAACAACATCTGATGACATTAATTAAGCAGAAGGAGGGCGCGTCGACGCAAGAAGATGCCGGACCGATCACCAGAACTTTCGATGAGCCAAATTTGGCCGGAATAGCTGCCGGAAGAGCAAAACTCGCAACCACCAAGGGTCTCCAGCAAGAAGAAGAAGGACCCAGCGCACCGACTGGGAGGATCTCGGAGGAAGACTTAGCTAGGTATATTGAAGAACATTACCGAGTAGCAAAACAAGACCATGGGTATAGTTCTCTGGACCCCCCCTTATACGAAAGAGGTGGTCGCTTACAAGTTCCCGTGTGATTATACATCACCCAAGTTCAAAGTGTATACGGGACAAGGAAACGCACGAGAGCATTTGGGTCGCTTCCTCTCGGCAATGAACCAGCACGCGAAAGATGGGAATCTATGTCTGAAGGAGTTTTCAAAATCGTTGTCCGACGTCGCATATACGTGGTATGCTAATTTAAAACCAGGAAGTATAGCGACATGGGAGGAGATGGCGCGCTTATTCCTCAAAAAGTTTTTCTCTGCAAAAAGGCGAGTAACGTCGGTCGATTTGGCACGGACGACAATGGGAGTCGATGAAGACCCTATGAAATACATCACAAGGTTCCGAAGTCACGCGCTCGAATTAAGCGAAGAGGTGCCAGAGGACAGACTGGTTGAGATCTGCGTTGGAAAAATGACCGCCACCCTGCGTTTTGCCTTGTCCAACTTTCAATTCCAAACCTTTGTAGAGTTGGAAGAGGCCACGGCGCGGTTATCAGATTGCCTTGGGATTTTTCAGCAGGCGAAGATGGAACAGACGTGGTACAATTTTGTTAACTCATTAAGCGCGGCTATTACTAGCAGTGGACCCGCTCCAGGAAATAAGCGACAAGCGCCTTTCCAGCCGTATCAAGGCGCTGCGCCGCAAGGAATACGAAGTGGAAATAATTCTAACAGTCAGCGTCCTATTCCGGCGCCCATACCTTGCACTAAGGAGCAAATCGAAAACCTCGTCGATCAATGGGCCGCTAACGGGGAAATTAACTTACCACCCGCTGTTGTAGATATAAACACTGTCAACAAAGCGCATGAACGATACTGCCACTTTCATAGAAGGGTAAATCACTCGACCCTTGATTGTTATGGCGTACGAAATGCATTTTGGAGGAAAGAGAGGGCCGGGGAGATAGATCTCGGACGACAACAAATAGACAAGGATCCATTGCCCAAACACAACGTCATGATGATTTCCCATGACCCTAGGGGCGAGGGATGGGCAGCATGGGAGGATTCCAAGGAAGAGGCATGTGAATTTTCCAGCGAAAAGCAGGATTTCGAGGGATCGAACAGCGTCGCCTTCCAGTTCTCCAAAACCTTCATCGCACAGCAATTCTTCGACTCCCTTGGGTTCAGTGAAGACCAGGTCAGGGAGGCGTCTCAACCAATCGTCGCCATAGCGGCGGGCCACCAGGCATTATCAAGGGGAAGGATTACCTTTGACGACAGCGATATATGCATTCCGGGGGAGCACCTGCGTCCCTTGTACCTCAATGCAACTGTCAATAAACAGCAGTTAAGAAGAGTATTCATCGATGGAGGGGCATCACTGAACCTTGTCTCGGTACACACTTTGGATCTACTGGGAATACCAAGGGAGGAAATCAGAGAACGAAAAACAGTAGTACGCGGTTTCGGAGGTCACACCCAAGAGGCGATCGGAGTAATATGCCTCATTATGTCCATTGGGCCGATTAAAGCATCAGTGCCCTTCCATGTGTTAGACGATCACACTTCGTTTCACCTGCTTCTAGGGCGCGGATGGATGCGCGACCACCATGTTGTGGCATCCACCTATCATCAATGCATTAAAACTAGCATCGGGGGAAGAGAATACAGAGTACCAGCCACAAACAACCCTTTTGGACCCGAGGAAGCATATATGGCGGAAACAGTTTTTTACCAGCCAGCGGGACAGGGTGAAGCGGCTGTAATAGGTCTGTCTCGGACGATCCTTCTACCAAAGTGGGAAGAAGATAGTAAAGTCTCGGTCTTTAATCCCGCTCATTTGGAGATGCCCAAAGAAAAGAGGAAGGTTGAAGAAAAGGCGTCTGTATTCAGCGCCGAAAGATTAGGGGCGCCGGTAGGCACTAAAAGGCCAAAGACAGGATTAGAGCCCCGTTTCCACCGCTTCACCACTCAAGGTGGAGGGCATATCTACAGGGTATAGCAATCAGCGGAGATGTTGCCACCCGAGCAACTGTGTGAAGCATCTACAAGCCAGGTGACACCATCTCCTAACGAGGAAGAAGAAGTGACGACAGAGTCATTACCAGTAGAAGAACCCACAGAGATACCATCGTTAAACGAGGTAGAAGAAGTAGACATCGGCGATAAAGAAGAAAGACTAATTAAGATCAGCGCGTCCCTCGGAAGGGAAGAACAAAGAAGAATGGTCGAACTATTAAGAGAATATAGAGATGTTTTCGCCTATACATACAGCGAAATGCCAGGCATGGATGCAGAGTTAGTCGCACACTCTCTAGACGTTCTACCTTACGCGCGCCCCGTAAAGCAAAGAAGCCGTACCTTTCATAAGGATGTGGCGTTGGAAATAAAGGAGGAGATCGAGCGACTAGTGGCGGCGAAATTTATCAAACCCATAAAAAACGCGCCATGGTTAGCTAACATCGTACCAGTAATGAAGAAGAATGGAAAAATCTGCTGCTGCGTGGATTACAGAGATTTGAACAGAGCCTGTCCAAAGGACGAGTTCCCTGTACCGAATGTCGACATGCTAGTAGACGCGACTAGTAACCACCAAATGTTTTCGTTTATGGACGGTTACAGTGGCTACAATCAGATTAGAATGAACCCTGTTGACGCGCAGAAGACGGCGTTCCAAACACCATTTGGATGCTTTTATTATGTGGTGATGCCTTTCGGATTGAAGAACGCGGGGGCAACTTATCAACGCGCCATGGTTTCAATCTTTCATGATTTAATCCATAGGCAAGTTGAGGTATATGTTGATGACATTGTGGTTAAATCCCAAAGGAGGAAAGATCACATTGACCATTTACGAACGGTATTTGAGCGTTGCAGGCAGTACAAACTTAAGATGAATCCTTTGAAGTGTGCTTTTGGGGTCACATCGGGCAAGTTCTTGGGTTTTGTGGTTACTAGCACGGGAATCCAAGTGGATCCAGGAAAGGCGCAAGCAATACTTAGCATGGACAGCCCTACCAACGTACAGGAGGATACAAAGGAAAGGGTACTACTGGCCTGAGATGGCAATGCAAGCCGCGACTTTACAGAACAATTGCACGGAGTGCCAATCACCGCCACAACCGTCGGAAGTTTGCACGATTGAAGAATTGGACTGGAGGCAGCCGTACATAAACTATCTAAGAAACGGATCACTCCCGGGAGATGAGGTAGAAGCCTTGGTAATAAAGAAGAAGGCAGCGCGATTCTTCATTAATGAAGGAGTACTATACCGGCGGAGTTTTAACAACGGTGCCCTAAGATGCCTAACCAGTGATGAAGCACGAACAGTAATGACCAAAGCACATGAGATGGAACATCAAGGAAAGCGCAAACTATTCATACATGTTCACGAGGGTGGATACTATTGGCCCACCATGGAGGCGGATACAGCGGATTTCGTAAGAAAATGCGACCTTTGCCAACTCCATGGGAATGTCATTCAAGCGCCGCACAAAGAATTACACAGTATAGTTGCTCCATGGCCCTTCTACAGCTGGGGTCTGGACCTGATTGGTCCTATAAGCGCTCTATCTTATGGAAGGCACAAATATATAATCACGGCCACGGAGTACTCAACCAAGTGGGTAGAGGCGGCGCCTTTGCGAAACTACGAAGGAGAAACCATTGCTGCGTTTATCAAAGAATACATCATCTGTCGTTTCGGCGCGCCAATGATCATTCGCTCAGACAACGGTACCTCGTTCATCAACCAGAAGGTGGCAGATCTGTTGGCCAAGTACCACATAAAGCAACATGCGTCAACTGAATATTACCCACAAGGAGAATCTACCAACAAAACGCTGCTCAGAATCCTGAGCAAAACTGTTTATGACCATCACAGAAGCTGGCATGAGCAGCTACCTCTAGCACTATGGGCCTACAGGATCTCCAAGCGGGGTTCAATAGGGGCGTCTCCTTACTCCTTGGTATATGGAGAGGATGCCATCCTACCAGCGGAAGTGGTGGTGCCATCAGCCAGAGTAGCGGTAGCCAGCCATGCGGAACCTGATAATGTAAGCAGAATCGCGCATCTTGACGCGCTTGCAGAAAGAAGGGCGAGGGCGGAAAAATTCGCTGAAACTTACAGAGCTACTAAGGCGCGCTACTATAACAAAAAGGTAGTACCCCGCTCCTTCGAAGTCGGTGATATTGTATTAAAAATCGCAAAGCACGTACAGAGAAAAGCCAAAGCAGGGAAATTCGCAGCAAATTGGCGCGGACCTTATATTGTGCGGAAGGTTGCAGAAAGCGGCTACTATTATCTTAACCACATGAGCGGTGAGGAGATCGATACCCCGATTAATGGCAAATGGATTAAATTATACTATGCATAGAGCCAGAGGATACTGGCGGTAACTCTTACCCTTCATTATTATTAATTTTTCGTTCGTTTATTTATTATTATATGTAAACCATAAGAAAAACAAGAGAAATATATGCTCATTCCTTCGATCAATCATTTACTTCATGGGCACCGAAAACCCAAAGAGTGCATTGAACACGATTGTCTCAGGAGCGCACTGAACACGCTTCCTTTTATAACAAAATCGATTTAACACAAGGGCACTGATCACCCTGGTCGATTGGGCACCGAAAACCCATAAGGAGCGCACTGAACACGCTGCCTCAGGAGCGCACTGAACACGCTTCCTTTTATTGGAATACGCTCGGTGGAACGCCTGATACGCGGCCACTCTAAGACAGGCGTTATACCAACTGATTAATTTATACATCATCAAAAACACGCTCGGGGCGCTACACCAACTATCGGAACATGTTCGGAGGGTCGCCTAACACGCGCCCTACCAGCAAAACAAAAATTTAAATAGTTTCAGAGCCGCATATCAAGATCATGCAAAGGTTATACAATACATTATTGGAATACGCTCGGGGCGATTATGCCAACTGATTAATCTACGATTATCAAACTATCGGAACATACTCGGAGGGCCGCCTAACACGTGCCCAACCAGCAAAACAAAATTTTATATAAAAACGCCTTGACGCGTCTTATTTATACAGAAACCAAATCAATCTCATCATAGGCCTACGCGCCTTTTAAATAGCCCCAGAGCCGCATATCAGGGAAGATTATGCAAAGATTATGCAGCACATTGCTGGAATACGCTCGGGGCGTTAAACCAACTGATTAATCTACATCATCTATCAAACTAAGAACATGCTCGGAGGGTCGCCTAACACGCGCCCTATCAGTAAAGAGCGCCTTGAACACGCTGTCTGTCCACGATTAATACTAGTTTAAACACAACACATCAATAACATTAGCCCACAAAGGCGCACAAACAAGAATTACTTTCTACTATAAAAAGAAAATCAGTCAACTACAGAAGAGCACGCTCTCACAATAATAAAGAGCATTACAATATATACTAAACATTAGCCAGTTTAACTAGCTCGGCTTCACATTCAGCAAAGCGTTGTGCGACAAAATCAACGGAATCCCGTGCATACTCCACATAATTCTCTTCTTTGGAAAGTTGTTGCACGAGCTCATTATAGCGATGACGCGCCTTGCCTCGTAAATACGAATCCGCGCCTGCACGACGAATCAATTCCATAGTCTCACATTGTTCCGACAAGGATGCACGGATGCTCTTACATCGTTGTTCATGTGATTGGAGTAAACCTTTAGTCTCCAAAAGAATATTACGTAAGCGCTTTGTTTCCTTTTCAAGATTTGCACGCTTTAATGCGCCAGGAATAGCGGGGAGAGCTAATACCCACAAACTATCCAGAGATGCCATCCCGACTGATTGTAAAGAAACAAAACGACAATTGAAAGATAGGCAATTGGAAAACACTTTTCTTTTTATACTGACAAAACTAGCACATTTAATGCAAAGGGGATTGCCTTGGGCATGAATGACATGTGTCAAATAAAGATACGTTTCCATTAAATTAAAAGCCATACGGCATCTACATAGGGAAAGATTAGACTAACGGCATGACCGCGCCCACAGCTATGGCGCGCCTACATCGCTTAAGTTTCGAGTCAATGTCCTTGACAAAACGTTCGGCCTCCAAGAAGCCACTGAGAGCGCTAGTACGACGATCATGAGTTCGGTCCATTCGTCTACGAAGCCCAACCTCATTATGTGAACCAAATTGAACGCCGGGAGCATGTCCGGCAACACAAGCGGCCTCCCACTCAGCGTGATGCTCGTTCCAAATCTGTTGAAGAGCCTCATAGTCTTCTCGCCTATGCGTGACTAACAGCTCCATCTCTTCCTTGACTGATTCCAATCGCCCAATTTCTCGCTCTAAATCCAAAGGAGTAGACATAGACGGCGCCGAGGACAATGATACAAAATAGCCGCGTAAACGAAACGCCATTTGAAATTATTTGCACAAAAAAAAAAAAAAAAACACAAAAACACGCGAGAAAGAGAATGGGATAAAAAAAAAGAGATAACAAAACACACATATATATATACATTCTCAAGAGTCAACATTCCAGGGGTACATTTATTACTACACAGAAATCGAAAAGACAGTTCCCTTGGCCGAAAAACATCCCTTCTAGACACTTCGACTCCGAAACGAACGAAACAAAACGAAGGCACGGGATAATGATGCATTTATTATGCGCAGAGCCCGAGAGCTGTCATATAAACTCAAAGTAGAGAATACCCGACGCGCCCTACAGCTTTGAAGGCGCTCCAAAGAAACTTTATCAGGCTCGTGCCCAGACAGTCTTATCCTTTCCACCAAGGAGTTTACTTCGGCAAACTCAAGACAAGAGTCATCTGACAGTTTCCCAAAATAGGCAACCACTATAGGAAAAACAAAGCTCGCCCTGCGCAAACGTTGAATCTCATTACCAACTTCCTCGCGAGATAGCGCCATATACACAAGTATCTGCAGATTAAAATGGGAGGATGCAAACAAACCAAATAACCCAGAAATAAAAAAATAAAAAAACCCATACTCCAACTATTTAAATAGAATCAGTCATTAATACAAACAATAAAGGTTAAAACACGAAAACCAATTTCCAAAACCCAAACAATAGACAATAATATCCTTTTTCGTTAAAAAAAAGGGGGGGG
>JAJJMA010205253.1:7316-25754 GCA_023529015.1 Papaver nudicaule | reverse complement strand
TTTCACATCAATCGAAGATCGTTGGGGTAATATTTTTTGCACCAACATCTTTTGGCGCCGACTAAGGGGAAACGAGTAAAATGATCGTGTTCTCCAATGATAAAAGTCTTACGGAAAAAGAAACAAAAGTTGCAAAGGCTAAGGTGGATTGCGGTGTTCTTCTCCATTATCACGCCTGTATTGAGAAAAGACATTCCAACTACAAATGCCTGGATGACGTAAAAGGATTCAAGCTCACCATCAGATCGCTAACACTCGTTCAGATAACATCAGCAAAAGAAAGATCTCTAGCTGTCGTACGCGAAGAGCCCAAGCAAACTCTCATGAACACCTCCAATAAGTCTTTGGAGAAAAGCCATCCGGATTGCTCGGGGAAAAGCATCCGACAGTCATCTCCAGACGAATCCATTTAACTCACACTCGACAAAGTCATCCACCCCGAGATTGTAAACAGTTCAACTCCAATGGAGCAAAACTAACTCGTTCAGAAGAATCAATACCCTCCGGATCAGTCAATTCGAGGTCAAATCAACACACACTCATCTCTCGCTCTGGTCAATTTTGGATCATAAAAGCCAACTCGGAGAACTTGTTAATGCTGCATGGCGCAGACACCAAATGGTAAAACTCACAAACTCACTACACTGAACGTCTTACTATAGGATGGAGGAATGCTCTTCTGCGTTAAGAGTTCACCAACTCTAATAAAAGGAATAGCTGAACGCAAACTCCAAATGCATCAATTAGTTCTTTTACATGAAAAAGCAGTAAACTAACATCGGAGGTTCAAAGTCTCTACCAAAATATCATCAGTAGCTTAATTTACCAGTGATGAGAAGATGCGCTCGTTGCATATGAACCGGCAATCTGATCAATTAAAGGAGTTGATAGGAGACCATCAAGCAACTGCAAAGAAGGCTCATTAAAGGAGTAAAAGTGCAATCTGATGGTCTTATTATTATACTTTCATCAAGATATATAATTCACTAAGAAGAAAATTGTTGCTAGGCGGTCATCTTACCGTACAACTGTTGCTGCCTAACCTTCATACTGGTTGCCCATTACAAGGTTAATCATTAATGTCTTTATAAGTCAAGACCAGTTCTTCTATCATCGAAGACCTGTGGGATACATATACTACTTACTATGAAAGAGTAAATAGTTTCTCAATGCTATTAAAGATGCAGAACTCGTTCACCATCGGCTACCACTGTCGTCTCTCACAAAACTGTCAGCTAGCCGATATGATCAATTGAGATCTAATATTTGGTCGCTTTCCTTCTTCGGAGTCATGGGAAGGGGAATAATAGAGATATTGCACCATTTGTGGACGCATAACGTTGGCAGTTCTCCATTGAAGTCAGTACTCTTACCGGATTTGGAAGTTGTTTCCAGAACTTCCAGTCACTGGAAAATAGTACTGGACTACAAGATACTAGATTTTTTACCGACCCGAAGCCCCGAGTGATTGCGTAACCACGTTTACTATTGCTGCAGCAAATTGTATCTCAACTTACCAAATGCTAAGTGCTCCAACGCTCTTAAAAAGTTCTGGGCTAAACAATTCAAGCCGCCTATATATGTCAGCATACGTGGAGGCACAATTTCGTAATTTCCTCACAAGCTGAGAGATTTCTGAGTAGCATAAACGAGTATCGGCAAGACTACGACAACAACGGCATAAGCAGCACTAAAGTGACTAATTTAGAGGCTTCCGGCACCACTGTTGACTTCTAGACGTTCTCAAGACATGGAGTTACGCTGCTCTTGTAACAGGTCATCCAAGTAGCGCTAGTAATTTTTACACTCTTTCGAGAAAGTTTAATTGGGAAAGCTCGAGGTGGCAGCAAGTTACCTTGGAAGCTCTTTCTGGCTGTAAAATACACACTGTCAGCTGCACATGGTGGAGTGAAAAAGGGAGGTCGTTCTTCCCCCAAGCATGAGAGAATCAAGTTTCTTTCATCAGCATGCATGCGTGGCCCCTGCAAGGAAAATTTCGTCGCACGAGCCGAAAAGAAAGATTTTAACATCATGGGAGGACAACCTGAGTCAAGCACAAACTCCAAGCACAACATTATAGCCACAGTGCTAGGAGCAGACACGATAAACTACACATGCTGGTGGGCATTTTTTGTGCCCCAGAATGGGCATCTTGAAAACAGGTGCGATACTTTTACGTCATACCTTTATGCAGAAGTGTACGCCAACAAGTATATATTTACTTTACAGAAGTAAAACAAGCAGGAGCCTTGAGATCGTCACAGATGAGTGGCCTGCCAGGCTGCTACTTATACGGTGGAGGAACCAAGTGATGTGCAAGTAATATAAATGAAGTTCCTGATGGACAAAACAAAACAAAAAAAAATATATCGTGGAGAAGCTACAGTCCACTTGTGGATATTATAATTTCGAGAAGAACCGAAACAAGAGAAGTGTTCCGGTTAGTCAGCATCATGTGTAGAGCTAGCATTAAAGGCTAGTCATTACTTCACCAATTACGACACACAGAGAATTAAGGAACCAAGTTCTCAATATCCGTGGACCCTTCTATGGCAAACTTCAATTTTTGAGGTCGATCAAGACAAGAAGAAGACTTTGACCACATGGCAGTTCCAGCTATCTGAGCATGTGAAATACTTCAGCACGTGGAGTATTTAGGTGCAACATACCTTGTGAAGGGTCTTTATGTCAGTGAGTCCGCTCAAATTCCAAGAAGGATATACGACAATGCAACTATTGTATCCGGTGCAATCTAATCCAAAATAAGTGACTTGTGTTTGGGGGCGTCTTCCAGTGTCCTACGGACGTAGCTCCAAAACAGGCATGTTAAGGCTCCTGCAAACCTTTATACAACAGTGGAATAGACCGCGACGCCAAGCTCGATGGACCAATGGAGCCAAAAGAGAGGAAAAAAAATATTTCGCTAAAGGCTGGATCTAAAGATGGAGCCAAATGAGCGAAAGTGAAATATCTCGCTAATGGCTGAATCTAAAGCTGGAGCTAAGGTAGAAGCTAAAGATGGAGGCAAAGGAGCGAAAGCGAAAAATCCCGCTAAAGGCTGGATCTAAAGCTGGAGCGAAGGCAGGAGCTAAAGATGGAGCCAAAGGATCGAAAGAAAAATATCTCGCTAAAGGCTGGATCTAAAGCTGGAGCTAAGGTAGGAGCTAAAGATGGAGCCAAAGGATCGAAAGAAAAATATCTCGTTAAAGGCTGGATCTAAAGATGGTGCTAAGGTAGGAGCTAAAGATGGAGCCAAAGGAGCGAAAGAGAAAAATCCCGCTAAAGGCTGGATCTAAAGCTGGAGCTAAGGCAGGAGTTAAAGATGGAGCCAAAGGAGCAAAAGAAAAATATCTCGCTAAAGGCTGGATCTAAAGCTGGAGCTAAGGCAGGAGCTAAAGATGGAGCCAAAGAAGCGAAAGCGAAAAATCCCGCTAAAGGATGGATCTAAAGCTGGAGCGAAGGCAGGAGCTAAAGATGGAGCCAAATGAGCGAAAGAGAAAAATCCTGTTAAAGGCTGGATCTAAAGCTAGAGCTAAGGCAAGAGCTACAGATGGAGCCAAAAGGAGCGAAAGAAAAATATCTCGCTAAAGGCTGGATTTAAATCTGGACTTAAGGCAGGAGCTAAAGACGGAGTTAAAGGAGCGAAAGAGAAATATCTTGCTAATGGCTGGATCTAAAGTTGGAGCTAAGGCAGGAGCTAAATGAGCGAACAAGAAATGTCTCGATATAAGTTGGAGTCATTTGCAGTGGAGCCGTACGCACTCAATGTTACTCAAGGTCACGACAATAATTACTCGCAGCACACCAGGATCAATATTGAAGGATGATGAGAAAGGATACACCAGGAAATGCACCACCTGGGGGCGTCAAATACTTGTCGGCGCAACCGATTATTTCACCAATATCTGGAGTTCGACGTACCAGCCGGAGTGTTGAAATCTATGAGCGGCCAAGTAACATCTCAAGAATGCACAAAAGCACGATTAAAGAATACAAAAACGCCAAAAGTAAAAAGTGGGGAGATTCTCTAGGCTGTAAAGAACTTATAACAACCACGTTGCTTACGGACGGAAGGAAGAACCACCTACTATTGAAGAGTTGATGGAGATACAAATCGACAATACAAATCGGGCTCACATCCGAAGGTCTAAGCCTTCGGGTGAATGAGGACTATGATCAGAACGCTTTCATTCAACCATCAACTACTTCTAATCTAGTTCTACCCACAAGTGATGGAAACTCGGTTGCATCATCGACCACATCGAGTTAGCCTGCGAACGACACATGTGACATCTCAAGCATTACATATGAAGATTCACTAGATTCATCAATGATAATCTTTCCACAGCATCACACATGAAAAACTTAGCTCAAGACTTGTTTCATTCATGAGCCTCACAAGTCCTCCACCTAGCAGAGAGTCAGGCCTAGAATGCAGGTGAACCCAAGGCAGTATTTTACAGTTGGGGGCGTCTTTGAAGTGCTCTCCGCAAACTATGAGGGCGAGGAACATTCTTCTAAAATAATGATTATTCGTACTTGGGGGCGAGTCGGCACACCAAAGCAAACAAGAGAGTGGCCTTACGAAACCTCAAAAGAGTTTTGGATAAGTCAGAGTGAAGCTTACTCTAGCTTGCGAACAAATCAAACATGTCTCGAAAAAATCAAATAATAGGGGGCGACTTTGGTGATATATCTGCAGATGATAGAGGGCAGCGAAGACTAATGGAAAATCAACATTCAAAGAGGTAAGTCCTAAACTACTTTACAATGTTGAATACGACTTTAAGGTTTCATGTAGCAAGAGCCTTTTCTCAAGAACGTTGAGAGCCAAACTCAATACAAATGGGAAGCCATAGTATCATCGACGATTTTTGCCCGCATTGATGAAGAATGCTTGGGGCCTCTCTCAAGGTTCGGGAACATTTTCTTAATCCATCAACGAGTTGAGGATTAAGAGGGGGCGATGTTTGTACCATACGAAATTAATGGTGCACGTGCAGATTACACAGGGTTCCATACAACTCAAACATGGCTTATTATGGAAGCCCAGTTTGGACTTATTGTGGAAGTCCATGGCTTATTATGGAAGCCCAGTTTGGACTTATTGTGGAAGTCCATGGCTTATTATGGAAGCCTAGTTTGGACTTATTGAGGAAGTCCATGGCTTATTATGGAAGCCCGGTCTGGACTTATTGTGGAAGTCCATGGCTTATTATGGAAGCCCAACTCAGACTTATTATGGAAGTCCATGAGTTATTGTAGATATTTGATAAAGCTTAGTATAGAAGCCCAGTGGTTTATTATAGAAGCCAATCACTTATTAAGGAAGTCCAATTGATTATGGAGCCATGGATAGTCTTTTATGGCCCATAATCTGCTAGATAAAGATAACTATATAATTATATTAAAGATAATTATATGGTTAGAGATAATTATGGTCAGAGATAATTATCTAAGATAGCATTTATCCTAGTATAAAGGATAAATGAAGAGAATTATCTTATGGTTAGATGAGATAACTAATTCTATCATGAACCTAGTCACCATGAGGGTAAAATGCAATTAGGGTTTTCAGGATAATTATTATTGAAGATAATAATTATTTAACTCTATGTAGATTTTTATCTTAGCAAAGAAGATAAATGAAGAAGGATTCTGATAGTAACCAATTCTATCATGAATCTGGTCATCATAAAAGGTAGATACCATTAGGGTTTTCAAGATAATTATTATTAAAGGTAATAATTATTTAACTCTGTGGAAGATAATTATCCTAGCAGGGAGGATAAAGGGGAGAAGAAATCTTCTTGGATAGATGACCTAAATATGGTTTTCACCATATAAATAGAGGCTAATTTTCAACTCTAAAGGTACACTTTTTTTTCCTCTTCTCATATATATCTGCTAGAACTCTGCTTGACTTTAGCATCGGAGTGTCTTTGCAGGTACCCCAACCATTTTCAATCAAAATCTTCAAGAAGTTCAAGGAACGGCGGAGATTCAATCAAAGTTTCACATCAATCGAAGATCGTTGGGGTAATATTTTTTGCACCAACACATAGTTACAACTATAGTGCGCTGAATGGAAGAGCGCTAATGCGCTGAACCATTAGGCGCAAGGTTTCTGAACCATTATACTCTGAATCTGCGTTTAACCATAGAGCGTCAATTCAATTTTTTCACCGCTGAATCATTCAGCGCCACACGGTTGAGTCATACTTCTAGCGCTACTTATATATAATATATAGAGAAGTATAACTTATGGAATAAGCAACGATTTTACTATAAATATAACTCCCATAAGACTTAGTCTAAGAACAAGCACTATGATGCTCAAAATGTACAATATGTGGAGAATTTCTCCATATTGTGAGGAAAAATTGTAGTCACGTTTACACTTGGGTACAAATCTGTTCCCCCTTGTAGACATGGCTTATCTATCGGTTCTTCAGTTACCGCTGGATACGGTTTCTCAGAAGCCGATGCGGTTTTGCAGAAATCGCATATTTCTGCACGCGATTTCTGAGTAACCGCTGATAATTAAATACTCGTTTGACCTTTTATTATCACACTCCATCTAAGCCCTCCCTTTTCCAACGGTAATTTCACTCTCGACCGTCCATTTGCCAACGGTAACAAATTGATCCGTTGGGATTTTCTACTATAAATCCAACCCCCCCTCTAGGCTAGAAATTCATCCCAATCAATCTCATTTTAGTTGATTCTCTATTTCTCTCGCAAATTTTCCCTCAAATCACTTCAATTATAAAATTCACTATTGATGAAGATGTTGCTACTATTCAAACATGCATAACTATTACTGTTGGAGCTCATGTGGGAATTCAAAATGGCGCCACTAGCATTCTCTAGAGTCGCATATTTGATATTTTTGTCTTGTTCTCTGATAGAGGAGACAATACTAATGGTAGAACTAAGAGGTCGATTCAAGATGATTAAAAATGCGGTGGAGGTGTTGTTTATTTTTCTTGTCGATACGCAAGTTCGTAATCCACAATTGTCAGCTGAAGATAGAGTCATTTGGACGAAAGCTGAGTATAAAAGCGATACAGGGGAAAACTTTCGGTTCGACGAATGCTACAAAGTATTCAAAAATAATCTTCCTGGATATGATCATTGATTAATGACTATTTCAATTTAATGTTATGAATCATGTTAACTAATAAGTCTAGTTATTTAATGTAATATCTATTTATTGGAATTTGATTTGATTTTATTTTTATTTTATTTTTTTTGAAGTACAAATAAGTAAGGATAGATTGAAATTTGAATTTGCTTAACGGCTAGTTTTGAAATTTGAACCTAACGGCTACATTTTATCTATGAAAACAACAAGCCTAGATCATTTGTATCATAACATATCGAAAAAAAATCTAAGATCTTTATTAGTTATGTTTTATAAGATCATTTGTTTATGTCATTGTGGTTCTCTTTCATCATCATCAGATGTGGTATCGGTGAATCTGAAGCTCACAAAAGTGCTTTATGTCCATTTCTCTAATCGGCATTGTTGGTACAAAGTACCCACCGCCCACGTGTAAGCATCTGAAAAGAGGAAGTAAGATAAGCCAGGTGAGAGCGAAGCACTGAGTGAGATCTAAAGCCTCCACTTCTCATCTCGAGTAAGGATATGGATGGAGGGCTGAGATCTAATATGGCCTTATCCATCTAGAGTGAGAATACAAGATGAAGGGCTGAGAGCCATCCACGACTGAGTTGATGGGACTAGACCACAAGGGACAGCTGTATGGCGTGGGGAACATCCAACTACCCGCATTAAAGGCTTGGTCAGAAGTCAAGGGACGCGTGTCAAGTTCTTGGCGATGGAAACAAGAATGAGCCTCACACAGAAGAAGACTTCAGTTAGAAGTAAGCAAGGTGCCGCAGACTCAGAGAAGAGTGCCACACTGATAAGGGAGGTGTAAGGACCCCACCAGGTGTGAACGCAAATATCTGGGAACCGCCTTAGGACTCCTATAAATACTCAGCTCAGTGGAATGAGCTGGGGATGAACTTTTGAGTGTAAGAATTGGACAGAGAAGAACTAGACCAGAAGCTCAGAGAGAGTTATTATCAATATCATCTTGTAATCTTACTCAAAGTCATTAAGACTGAAACTTGTATGTTGTAATATGATTTCTACCTCAATATGAATGATCAATTATAACTCTTAGAGAAGTAACCCGGTGTTCTTATTTACTTGCACTACGCCACAGAGCCTGATTCCCAACGTTTTTTTTCGCATCTGCAACGTCTATTAACGTTGCGCCCTTGGCAACGTCTATTAACGTTGCCCACCTTTAAAAACGTTGCTCTAAATATGATATTTTTTTTATTAATTAAGCAACGTTGACTAACGTTGCGCATGCAGGGGCTATTTTGTCTTCTTACTAGAAATTAGATTTACCTAATATATTTTGTTTTATCTTCATTATTTGAGTAGAACTAAACTCCCCTATTGTTTTCTCCGCATAACATCTTTCTCAACTCTCTCCTCCCCTATTTTTTTCTCAGTATCTTCTTCCTCGACTCTCTTCTCCCCTTTTTCCTCTGTATATCATCTTCGAAAGACAAATCTTCTTCCTCGACCTCTCATGAATCAAGATTTAATCCACCCCCATCTCAAAACCAAAATCATATATCAGATCTAAAAAAAAAAACTCTTTCGGTAACTCAAAATCTGTTAAAACCCTAGCAACCGTATACTAGATCAAGTTAAAGCCGAGCTAACAGCATAAGAAAATTCCTTCCACCATTATCTTCTGTGAAGGTAAGCTCAAGCCTAGATTTTTAAGATTAGGGTTTTTATTTTCTTTCAGATCTAGCTTAAATCTCACTATTTCCTTCGTTTTTTTACTATTGTTGTTGTTGCCAAGAGGGAACTCGAATTTAATAAGATGTTCAACAAAAATTAGGGTTTCAAGATATTCTCCTGTAAGTTTTTAATTCAACTTCTGTTTTTGTGAATTTCAAATTTGTTGTAAGTTTTTAATTCAATTTATGTTTTTGTGAATTTCAAATTTGTTCTTGTGGTTGTAGGGTTTTTGTTTGGTTAATTTGGAAATAGGGTTTGAGTTTGGGTATAAGGGAATGTGTTCGAAATTGTTTGGGTTAAAGAGATGTGGGATTTTGAAATTATGATGTTCAGGTTTAACTATGTTTGATGTTTGAGCTTCAATCGGCAAGCTCCTTGATTGTAAGTAATGTTTCACCTCAAAACCCTTTTTCCTGCAAGTCTTTCAGATTTTGTTTTGGATTATTGTGGTGAAAAATAGCCTAATTAACCCTTGTGATTGTTCTATTTATTTATTAGATCTCTGTATGATGTTCATTTTCTGACCTGGAAGTATTGAACTATGGTCATGTTCATGTTCTAACCTACTCAAATACAGTTAACATGATGGATGTTTCTGTGTTTCGTTTTCTGATTCATCCTAGTAAAATTAGACGTTGACTTGTCGTTAGTAGGACTCCTGGGAAGTAGCAGCACTGACACCCTCTTTTTTCTCAATCAGGTGGGTTACATTGTGATTCTGATATAATTCTTATATAGGCAAGCTAAAGATGTGGTGTTGTACAAGCTGCTGCGGGCTGGGAGAGACAACTCAAGGTTCTCAACAGTTGAGTTTTTGGAACCATTTTATGAACATAGATTGTGCCTATCAACATAGATTGTGTCGTCTAGAGGCTTGTCATCACGTAACCTGTAACTTCATTGGTAATCAGATGAACCCATAGGGTATATGTTTCTGTTTTCACTTTTTGAGATTTCATTGCTAAGTTTGCAGCAGAATTAGCTACCAGCAAGTAAGAGTAGGTTTTCTGAAGTAATTCTTCTTTGCAGGATTTGCTTGATGGGAATTTGTGTACCTGTTCCAACAATCTGTGCAATTCAATTTGTTTGATTACAATTGCATCCTTGGCAGCTCACATAGGTATGGTCCAGCGACTAATTTTAGGTAAGAATGTTCTCCTTGTCCTTTTAGATGTAAAAGCATTTGCAGCAAGGTTCCTGTCTGGGTACTACAAGTCCATTAGTGGTTTTTGCAGCACAAAATTTAGATGGTGTAGTAAATTTTTGATTGCTTACTGGGGTACTGTCTTACCTAATTGGGTTTTATAATTCATTGATTGGGGTTTACGTATTCATGACTAAGTTTAGAATTCTTGTCTGGGTACTACAATTCTACTACTTTTGATTCTTCTAGACAAGTTTTAGTGCTGACCCTAAAACATCATTAAAAACTATATTTTTAGGCAGCTGAGGTCACCGTTTTGTTGCCTAAAAATCTAAACCAAGTGGATTGTAAAGCGTCTATCTGATTTGAAGCTCCAAAGTTTAAGGTCATCTGGACAGGCTTCTATTCAGGTTACAAGTTTAGTAGCTCTAGCGAGTCTTCTGAGTGTATCCGGTGAAGGTACACAAAAGAAGATTGCGATCAAAACTTTGAATCTAGCTGGCCGTGGATTCCTTTTACTGTAATTTTGTGTCTCATGGCAGTCAAGGGGAGACATTGAATCTGGCTGCTTGTTCTCCTTATTGAGCATACCCTATCAGATTAATGGTGGTGGATGACAAACTCATTCTTCATGAGTTAGCTTAACAGCTAGAAATGAAGGGGGCATCCCACCGTTCATTAGACAGACCTTTTATTCAGGCATACTTGCCTAACATGTCAGCCACTTGAATACAGATTCTGGGAAACTAGATACAGGACCAAATAGGATGATGGTTACATAACTCATATATAGTTGAAGAAGTTTATTTGGTATCTAAAGATAAGAGATTCTAATGTTTCTAAGCTTTCTCTGACATCTCCATACAATTGGGAGATTTTTTTTTTTGTGCTGGTGGTGGTTGGGATTTGTTAATGCAGGACCAGTATATAAATCACATTATGAATGAAACAGGAGCAAGTGTCTTACTCCATCAGCCACCAGGAATGTTTCTACTGTCCCTCCTTCCAGCTCTTCAGATTAAAGGCTAGAGCTGACTGGCATTCTACGGTCCTTGAATCTACATGTAAGTCTTGTATATTGTCTTATCTAATGTTAGTGTATTGAGGCTTAATCGTAAATTTATTGATGAACTACAGATTTGCTCTTAGATAAATGTTTTTCCTATGTAGTTATGTATGCTTTGGAAGATGTGTATGTAATCTACTTGAGGATATATATTTTTGTGTGTTTGTATTTTTTTTTTGTAGAAATACAGATTTTGTAATACATAAATACAGTATTTAACTTTTTTAAATTCTAATAACAAAATTTTGTATTTTTTTTTTTAATTTTAATTAAAAATTCTGCAACGTTTATAGACGCTGCTTAAACTAGGCAAAACGGTGCTTTAAATAAAAAGAACAACGTTACTTATGTTGCTTTAAATAAAAAAGAGCAACGGAAGAAGCAACGTAACTTACGTTGCTTTAAATAATTAAAGCAACGTAAATAGACGTTGCCAAAAATTTGTAATGCCGTATTCGCAACGCTTATTAGTGTTGCTTTAATTCGGCGCAACGTCTATATCCGTTGTAAACCGGTCCCTGTGGCGTAGTGTTGTATAACTCAGTAGGCAGTATCCCTTTGTGTTAAGTAAGTCTAAGGACTAAGTATTGTATTTATCTTGTATGTTTGTGCCTCAAGGCTAGGTCTGGTTTTGGTACAAACAGTTTGGCGCTAGAAACAGGGACTTCGGTCTCTGGTAAAGGATTTTATCCTTCCTGTGCTACCTTGTGCATTTCTATTCTTAAGTTTTTTCTCTTATTTATAGAAAGTAGCTAAAGGAATTAAGGGGAGAGGATTAATCTTACTGTCTAGTAAGTATTGGTCCTGATTTTTGTACCTTTTGCTTATCGGTTCTTTGAGCATTTTTTGAAAATCATTGCCGTAAGAACTTAGAACAGGCAAAGTGTTATAAAGTCTTTGAAATGGGAAACTCAAAAGACATTCACAATTCCAAGATCAGAACGAGGAGTACAACCAAAGACCAGTCTGATCGAGGGACGCAGACGCAGTTGAGCATAACAACTTCACTCCAGGGACTGCGGCATACAGCTTAGTGACGGCGGCCAACAGTGCAGCAGCAGAAAAAGCCTCAGCAGAAAAAGCCGCAGCTAGCAAAGCCTTATCGGAAAAAGCTGTATCAGATAAAGCCGCAATGGATAAGGCTGCTGCAGAAAAAGCCGCAGTACTAAAGTTTGCACTAAAGTTGCTTGCTGACCACCATGCCTCATGCATAGCGGTCGCACACAAAACTCAAGAGGATAAAGCCGCAGCCGAGAAATTCTTTTTAGATAAAGCCGCAGCACAGAAAGCCGCAGCACATAGAGTCAATTTGGAAACAGTAGCATTGGAGAAGGCCCAAGTGGAGAAAACTAGATTCGAAAAATCTCAGTACCATAATAAAGTGGCAGCAGAAAGGAATGTCGCAGTAGAAAAGTTAGCAGCCAGTACGACTTTCTTGGATGCTGAAGAGGCCGCAGATCTGGAGGCCGCATTGAAAGCATCACGACAAGAAAAGGTGGGAGATTCATCGTTTGTAGTCCCCAATCAGCCTTATGGAATCCCTCTGACCAGGCCGTCTAAGGTAAGCCAGTTACAACCAAGGATGTTCCTAGGTGAGACGAGCGCACAACCAAGAGGACTAGGAGTGCTGCAAGAGGTCTACTCCAACAAAAGACTGGAAGATGTAAGGCCAGTAATTCCAGTGATAGTTGAAGGCAAAGATGTTAATTTGAGGGTCAATAATCGCGCACTTCCAAATATGTCAGAAGAAAACAACCACCTAGTAAGGGGGCTCCATGAGTTCCAACTGGAAGAAATGAGGAAATTCAAGTCCACTTTTACTGGCGCACTTTCCCTTTTGGCGGAGGAAAATCAAATACTGAAAGTCAATCGAGAAAAACTTGAAAAAAGGCTCCAAAAAGCTGAAGAGGGAGCGGCTGAAAACAATTCAGTGGTGAGAGCAGCAGAATCACCAGATAGCCAGGTAATTCCTTACATGGAACCAGATCAACCTTAGCCACTCAGGTGCGTACACCCAAGATATGCCTCAAAGGTTAATGTCCCGCTCGCAAAGAAAAAAGAACCAGAGTATAACCCTTATGAAGATGGGGGGTGAGGACTACGAAGATATTGTGCCCAATCATGATCGCACCGCTATGAGACACAGACAACATGATGATATGGAGCAAATGCGTCAGGAGATCAAAATGCTCAAATCCAAACAGGGAGGTGGACATTTAGAGGAAGCCATGAAAGACTCTCACTCCACACCTTTGGTTCCAAGAATTAGTTTCTATAAGCTCCAAGATAAGTGCAAGCCTCCCACTTTCCTTTGCTTTGAAGGACTGGATGATCCCACCATCCATCTAAGGTACTATAGAAGAGCGATGACGCAATGGGAGTGGGACGACAAGGTAATGTGTAGGTTCTTTCCATCAAGTCTCAAAGGCCCAGCCTTGGCTTGGTATGATGATCTTCCTTCTCACTCGATCAACTCTTTTGAGGAATTAGCAAATGCCTTCATCACTAAGTACTTATACAATAAAAGGACTAAGGCAGGCCTAGATCGAATGTTTGATATGGCCATTGGACCAAAGGAGACTTATCAGGAGTTAAGAGACAGATGGATCAAGATTGGGCAAGAAATTGGAAGTGTAAATCCAGAAATTAGCATCAATTATTTTAATTGGGCACTGGACCGAATGAGCACCCTTTTCGTAGACATCCACACCAAATGCCTAATACCGAAGAAGATCTCATGTTTTAATCGACAAACATGTCCGACTTCAAGAGATTCAGAAGGATAATCCTAGAGCGCAGCCGTCTTCCAAGGTCCCCCAGCGTACTGACTCCGTGGAGCCTGAGCCCTCAGCACCCAAAAGAAATTATGAACCAGCAAAAGCTCCATATCCGGATAATAAAGCCAGGGGTGAGGACTATAATCGAAATGATGGCAGGCCCAATAACTTCAAAAAAGGAGTATCATTCAATGATATAGTATACACCAAGCTGAACGCAGGAATTGTTCAAATAATGGCAGTCATCAAAAACCGTCAAGATTTTGAATGGCCGCACACACGAGGCAGACAACATGAAAAAACGGCAAACCCCCCCTGAAAGGTGTGAGTACCATGACTTCAGGGGTCACACAACTAAAAGATGTAAGAACCTCAAGGACCAGATTCAAAAAATGATCAATGACGGAAATTTGAATGAATACGTGTTAAGCCCTAATGATGTGAACCATCCGCAAAAAGATAAAAATGTAAAACTACCTGACAACCAAATTATCCACACGATAACTCATTCGGAGCATTATGAGCCATCCCTCGCAGGAGATGTGGGACGGAGATTAAGGAAAAGAGTTGAAGATCATGAAATGTTTAAGATTGGTGGAGTTATTACAGAAGATTGGGAAGAATGGATGTCTGCGCCCCTTACCTTTTCTTCTGAGGATGTTGATCAAGAGTTGGAAACCCATAATGATGCCTTAGTACTCACTCTACCAATCTCAGGATGGAATGTCACTAAGATCTTAATGGATGGAGGAAGCTCGTTGAACGTACTCTTCTACGATACCTATAGACGAATGGAGTTTACCGACGAGCAGCTCACCCCTTCACGTTTTACAATCTATGGATTCAATGGGGCAGTGTCCAAGCCAAAGGGAGAGATCATTTTGGAAGTTAGGGCCGGTCCAACCCGAATTAACACGAGGTTCAGTGTGGTCGAAGACCCTTCCCCTTACAATGCGATCATGGGCAGATTGTGGGTACACAGACTAAAAGAAACCGCTTCAACATACCGCCAGTTTTTACGCTTTCCAGGACCTCATGGAGAGCTCCAAATCAAAGGAGACCAGATGGATGCCAGAAGTTGCCAGGCTGAGGAAACTCAGCACAATGTGGAAAAAGTTCAAGCGCTTCAAAACCTGAAAAGGGAGAAGAAGGAAAGTATCAAAGAAGAAAAATACCAACAATATCTAAAAGATGTTGAATGCCAAAGATTAGAGTGTGTCCCTGGACCAAACACTAATGATAAAATACTCAGTCCTGACAATCTAGCTACTGAGGTACTCAGTAATGAAGCTGTCATCTCGACCAGCAGGCCTGACAGTGAGGCCGTCAAATAACAATTAAAGAAAGCTCCGCTCTGTGGAAGCCCTACCCCTACTTTTTTCGCCTTGGAGCCAACAAAGGAAGTCAACATAGGTGATGAATACACGCCAAGGATGATAAAAATAGGAACACTAATGGATAAAGAGCGTGAGCACCAACTACATGAACTCCTAAAAGAATACGCGGACATCTTTGCATGGAAAATGTCGGACATGCCGGGTATAGACCCTGAAGTAGTAACCCACAAATTAAAAATTAAGGAGGGATCAACACTATTTAGGCAAAAGGTGCGAAAAGTATCATCTGAATACCACCATGAGGTAGAAAAAGAGCTCAGAAAGCTTCTGGAAGCCGGATTCATTAGGGAAGTCGTTTGTCCTACGTGGATCTCAAATATGGTTTTGGTACCAAAAAAGAATGGGGAAATACGCATCTGCATAGACTTTACCAATCTTAATAAAGCTTGTCCTAAGGACAGTTACCCATTGCCAAGTATCGATCAGCTGGTGGATGCCACTGCAGGCCATGAGCTCCTTTCTTTCATGGATGGGTACTTTGGGTATAACCAGATCGCACTAGATAAAGATGACCAGGACCACACTTCTTTCTTTACCCCTCATGGACTATATTTCTACAATAGGATGCCCTTTGGACTTAGAAACGCTGAGGCAACTTATCAAAAACTAATGAACAAGATCTTCAAGCCCTGGATTGGGCACATTTTGGAGGTCTATGTGAACGATATGCTAGTCAAAAGTAAAAGGCAATTAACCATATGGAAAACCTCAGTTCAGGCGATGAGATCCTGCAGGATGAAGGTGAATCCAGAGAAGTGCACTTTCGGAGTCACATCAGGAAAATTTTTGGGATACTTGGTAACCAAAAGAGGAATTGAAGTGGACCTGAGCAAAATCCAAGCAATTGTCAACATGCCCTCACCCAAGAGCCTCAAACAAGTTCAGAAACTAAATGGAAGTCTTGCGGCCCTTGGGAGATTCATTTCGAGATCTTCGGACAAATTAAAACATTTCTTTGACATTTTGTAAAAGGAGAGCAAATCCGCTTGGAATGAAAACTGTGAGGCAGCTTTCTCAAAAATCAAGGAATACCTGGCGTCCATACCAATATTGCAAAAAACCTGAGCATGGTGAGGTCTTAGCACTTTATATTGCGGCCACAGAGAACGCAGTAAGTGCGGTGCTAGTAAGAACAAACACGAAGGTGGAGCAACCCATCTACTATGTCAGCAAAACCCTCAATCAAGCAGAGAGAAACTATACTAAGATAGAGCAACTCATCCTGGCACTTGTTTTCGCCTCACAGAAGCTTCACACCTATATTCAGACTCACTGGATCAGGGTTCCAACGAAGGCCCCACTGGGGATAGTTCTGAAAAACGTCCCAGCAGTAGGAAGGGTGGCAAAATGGAATGCACAGTTAGACCGATTCGATATCATATTCGAGTCTCGAACCGCTATGAAGTCTCAAGTACTGGCAGATTTCCTTGCAGATTTACCTTTAAATGATGAAGCTGAAATAGATGGCCTCCCAGAAGAAACTACAAGTGAAAGAGAGTCCGATACCACCCCACATCCCTCTGACAAGCGCAGATGGGAGGTATTTGTGGATGGATCAAAGAATGACGAAGGAAGCGGAATCAAAATAGTCATTACTACCCCTACTGGAGACAGAATGGTACATTCACTTCGCTTAGAATTTGGTGATGTTACGAATAATATTGTTGAATATGAAGCAGTCATTCATGCATTGAGGATCATCCTAGAGCTAGGAATATCAAACGTACGAATCACCAGTGACTCTCAGTTAGTCATTAGGCAGTTGGAATTAAAATACAGAACATTGGATGACAACCTGGTGTCTTACATGACTTTGGCGCAAAGTTTGGTATCCCAGATATCAAATATCACTCTGAGGCACTTATGACGCAAGGACAACAGACATGCGGACGCACTGGCCTTCATTGCTTCCATGACCCGCAATAAAAAAGAAACTTCTATTAAAATAGGGCGAATCTATGAACCATCAGTGAAGCTAAAATAATCTGCGGGGCAATATATTGCGACCCGATCAGGCATGAGCCATCAATGGAATGCTGGCCCTGGACCAGAGGAGAATTCGGAGGATGGAACCACCTTCCAAGACGATGAGATACACCCTAAAACTATTGAAAAAGGAAAGAATGCCGCTCTACTGCATAGAGAGGATAATGTTAATCCAACAAAGAAAGCTCGCACCAGACCTCCGTCCTCACCTTTAGAAGAAAATGATTGGAGAACACCACTAATCCAACACTTAGAAGGAACAACGGTATTAACAAATGCCTCTGACAGAAAGAAGTCAGAATTAAGGGTAAGGAATTATAGGCTGAGGGATGGAGTCTTATATCGTCAATCTTTCTTAGGACCATTGTTAAGGTGTTTATCCAAAGAAGAGGGGCATGAAATACTGCTCGCCATCCATTATGGTGACGCAGGTAATCACAGCGGAATGAGATCTTTGGCACTCAAAGCTAAAACACAAGGATACTATTGGCCTTTCATGAATAGAGACGCAACCAATATGTCTCGCAGGTGTGAGGAATGTTAGCGCTTCGCCAGAAAGATCAAAGCGCCAGCTACAGCACTCAACTCAGGCATGAGCCCTTGGCCCTTTGTAAAATGGGGGGTGGACATTGTAGGACCATTGATCGAAGGAACAAAGAAAAAAAGATACATCATTGTGGCCACTGATTACTTTATAAAATGGGTAGAGGCAAAGGCCTTTGCACGAATTAGAGACATCGATGTATTCAAACTCTTGTTTGAGAACATAATTTGCAGATTTGGAATACCCGCTATTATAGTCTCAGATATTGGAAAACAACTCTCGGGAAAGAACATTGATAAACTATTCAGCGAATTCAACATTCAAAAGACAAGTCAACCCCCATCAGAGTAATGGACAGGCAGAAGCAACCAATAAAACCATTGCCTTAAACCTAAAAAGAACCTTAGATCTCAACAAGAAAAGTTGGTACGAGCAATTACACAACACTTTGTGGGCTTATCGAACCACAAAAAAAGAGTCAACGGGAGAAACTCCTTTTTTATTAACTTACGGCGCATAAGTAGTAATCCCAACAGAGGTTATAATGCCAACAACAAAAACTGAAGCCTGGGAAAAAATGCTGAACACAGACCTCATGCTCGAAAAGCTAGATGATGTAGAAGAAAGAAGAGAAGTGGCAATACAAAGAATGGAAAACTACAATCGAAGGCTAGCCACTGAATACAAC
>JAJJMA010205250.1:0-19004 GCA_023529015.1 Papaver nudicaule | reverse complement strand
TATAACACTGAAAGAAAATAATAGCATCAGGGACGGAAAAAAATAAATAAATGATATTGTTTTTGAATAATTTCCCTAATGAGCAGCATTAACCCTTCAAATAACTTGTATTGTTGAGCCCCCCAGATTGTCCTCCAAAATCCTTCAACGAGACATGGCTCATCATGTGAGGGACAATTCCAATGCTTGTTTGGGAAGGACAAGGCCCCCAGATTTCCTTCAAGGTTCCAGTGGATGTATTGTAACAAGATAAATTTCGGCGGTTCCACATTAGGATGTTCTTGTTACTTCCAAATGCTAATGGCCTAAATGACGACCATGTATTTTCTGGCTCTTTCAAGAAAATGCTCAACTCGCGTTCCCAAGTGACCTCAGGATGTTTATTCTTCTTGCAAATGATCCAAAAATCAATCCTGAGGATGTTGTTGGAAAAGTCATTATGCTGACAGTAAATGCAGAGAGTACTTCCGAACAACATCATCCCAACAACTGGGTAATCATCCAAATAAAACCCGTCAGGGACCTGATTATATGGTGGTGAATGTATCTGGAATTTCTCAGTATCCAAATCAAAAGATATTAATCTATCTCTATAAGTGCGGTCAGAACGATCAAACCAAAAGATACCCCCATTTGCATAATATCCAGATTCACAAAATCTGTACGGAACTGCTGTGATGAGCCTCCATCCCCTACTGTCGCCTAGAGTGAATATCTCCACAAAGCCCTCAAAATTGTCAATTCTAATTACTTTGTAATCACCAGTACGTTCACAATAGCCGAAACCTCCTATTATCTCTTTGCAAGCAATTAACGGCCTTATAAGTGGTCGCGACTCTCTTTCTGGAAGGAGGAGGTACTCACCTGTTGCTGGATTCATAAGTAGTATAGGATCTTGTATGCAGTCGTGAAAAACATAGAAACACGCAAGACCGTTGCAGGATCCAACTATTGGTTGTAAAGTAAATTTCATAGTTCCAATAACCGGGTGATTTTCGTGTACCGCTATTGTGGAGTAGTCTTCATCTCGTACTCGTTCTCTGTAAAAGAGTTGTAGATCATTATCTCCCTCATAGTACTGTGACGTGACAGAGAAAAGTAGACCAGTTTTTTTCCCTGCAAGGATTGTCTTCCATTCATTGCATACGCATTTGCTGTGAAAAACACTCTGTGTTGTAGGAAGACGGCCTAAAATCTCCGTAGTTAAGCTTTCATGCAAATTATCCATTGTTGTTAGGTTTTTTTTTTTTTTTGGTTACATGCTGTTAGGGTTGAACAGAGGCATTGGGATGTTATTACTAAGTAAGGCTTACCCTGGGCTTAAATCATACACTAAAAACCATCATTAACCAATACGCCATTACGTGCTATTTAGTCACTAGGCTTGAGAAAATTCTATCATGGGTTGTATCCTTAACTTAAGCCCATCATTAAGGTGTGAGATTAAATGAGCTTATGGAGTGGGGGGCCTAACAATGGGCTTGAGACTGGGTCAGCCCTTCATAAGTCCGCGTGCAGGACTTCTCTCTGTTGCATGGGCTATCTTGTAAAAGAGCCTATGGACTGGGGAAACTGACCCGGTCCGCAAAAGTCCATTATTCTTGTCACGCATCCAAAGTAAGATATCTCACGTGGTTTTATATCTATCAAACGCCACGTTAAATCCAATCGACCTCGTGTGGCCATTCCATGGCGTGACAAAGTTGGCGTGGCTGTTTACCAGCTCATAAACAGACACGTTAGAATGGGATCGCGTGACCTTTGATTTGGTCAACGGACACGAGTAATAACGACCAGAAGAAATGCGTGGCCTTTTTTTGGAAGATGACATTCTTTGTCACGCGATAAGGGCGAGCGTGGTTTTTTTTTAAGAACGGTCACGCAAAAGGCAATTTTTCACGTGGTTGTTATAGATAGCGTGGCCTTTTACAAGATATGTCGCGTGGCAAAAGAGTCAGATTCTACTAGTGTATCGGCGACTCCCCTGGTAATCAGGAAACTACCCCTACTCCTATGGAAATCGAATGTGCAGGCAAAGAAGGAAATCAGTCTGATAAAAGCATGACTGATGTTCCTTCTGACCTAGCGGTGTTGACCTTAGACAAGATGCCACTCGACAACAAACCTGCTATTCCACCCAGAAAGTTTAGCACTGGCATAGCTGTCAACGAACTCGCCGAGTCATTTTCCCGGCTACTCACACTAGGAGGAAAAGAAAATTCGTTGTACTATGAAACCATGTTGACATATTCGTCAACTGGTCTCGTAAGGACTCCTGAGTTGTCTACGGTGGCTCACAACTTGACTCCCCATCAGCATTTCAATCTTGCTACAGCGGTAACCCTTTTGATGTTTTACTTTAACACATTTCTCGCATTCACCATTCTATTCAGTATTTAACTTGTTTCACTTTTCTGCCTCAGGGTTATAATCAAGTGCTTAGTTTGATCGACACCTTTGAAGCTCAAGGTGAGAGGATTAATGAGTTGGAGCGAGACAACCAGCAAGTTTCTCGTGACTTGAAGGCTGAGAGGGCTGCTGCAACAAGGAGAGAGCATGCATCTTCTGAAGCACAACAAAAACTCCAAGGTGCGCTTCCTAGTCTCCCTTTTTATTTTGCTTGTATACTGTTTTTATTTTGCTTTCGCCGAAACCCTTAGGCGTCATCCCTTCTAAGGTCGCCATCATCTCCCTGAATCACGACTACGACAGGCTGAAATCGAGATCGACAAACTCGCTGATGCTAACGCCCGGCAATGCTGGCTGTTGTTCGATTTTGATCGAGATGTTAAGTAGTATCGCCGAGAGTTAAGATATGTTAGCGAACTTAATGAAAATCTTGATCGTGTGGCCAAAGCTGCTCTCTCAGAGCTAGGTTGGGTTGAGGGAGAACGAGATGAAGCTATTTGCCGAGAGCAACTTGCTCTGAAAGCGAAAGAGGATGCTATAGTTGATCACACCCGAGTAAACGGTTTGTGGCGAGCTGAAAAGGCTGACGAGCTACATCGCCAACTAATTCATACCTCAACCGAGAAAGAAACTGCTTTGCTTGAGATTCAGCAACATAAGGATTTCGCCAAGATATATGGCGATCGTGCTAGAGAGTACTACCAACAATTGACCTCTCAACAAACCCTGATATCTAGGATGCTAGGTCCTAGCAATAATCAAAGTTTTGAGTCGAAACTTACCGCTATTAGTAGAGCACTGGAAAGCGCTCGCTAGCATGTGCGAGGGCTAGAAGGTAGATTTCTAGGGCATATCGCCGTTGTAACTTTCCTATGCCTATGTTCTAACATTACTTTGTTTTTCTCGTTATCAGATCAGGTCAAGCACTTAGAGGATGAGTTAAAGAAACATGAAAAGATAGTTGAAGACCATCAGGATTGCACTGATACCATCTCTAAGATGGCGGAAAAGTTGCTAACTCACAACGAGTGTGAAGGGAAATTGAACAAGGCCCTAGATGCCCACAAGGATTGTCATGCCACCATCCCGGACCTAAACAACGAGCTCCTAGAGCACCAACAATGTGAGGAGAAGATCAAGGCTCTGGATGGCAAGGTTGCCTACATTGGGAAGCTCCGCGATGGTCTCCAAAATGATTTGAATCTGGCCGAGAAGAAACTGGCATCCTAAGAAGAGAAACATGACAGGCAGCTGCTTAATCTTACTTTTGTCGTCGTTCAAGATTATGTGAATGATGAATTCCCTAAGCGTGGGCTTAAAATTCTGGAGAAATATGTCCTTCGCAAGAAGACTTCTCCTCAAGAAATCGTCGAAAGTGGAGATGAAGGTGGCGAATCCGGAGAAGAGGAATAAGAAGAACAAGAGGAAGAAGAAGAAGAACAACAACAACCAGAGGAAGAACAAGAAGAAGAAGAACAAGGAGAAGAACAACAGCAAGAAGAAGAAGAAACCAAAATCCAAGAGAGCGGCGCCGAAGACCTGAATGAGAACGACGCCAAATGAACTTAAAACTTGCATAGAGTTCAAGCCTCTGAAGGATTAATGTAACTTATTGACTTTTGCTTTTACTTGCAAGAAATTTTATCTTTGTTTCCCTGTATGCCGTTTAAGCCAATTTATGTAATATCTATCTCTGCAATGCTGAATGAAAAGTTAGTTTTATTTCACCTTCGCACCAAAGAATGTTTTCATAACCCTTCGCTGATCATCCTACTCAAATGGTATGTCGTATGGTTATCCGGCTAGTAAATTCATACTCCATCTGCCATGCTACTTGTGCCCGTCGGCGATCTTAAAATAAGTATTTGGTTAGCGGGGATCCGTGGCTTATCGTCAGTGCTCCACGAGTCTTATATTTTTCTGCCAAACCTTACAGATCAACAAGTAGCGCAGCTGGTTTTACAATGAATTATACTATATGTTACCCATAGCTTCGTCATTTGAAGAAGATTGATCAAGGTTCATTCCTTAGTGAAATTAGACCCTTTGGGTCGGGAGCTATTAGTTCTTGCTGACTTTTTAGTCATGGCATTTTTCCTCAGTAATTAGCGCTTGGCTATTTTTGTGTGACCTGATCAGGGTTTTTGTATGAACTTGTTTGTTCTTAGAGATTTTTTAGTCTAGGGCATTTTGCCTCGGCGAGACCTTTTTGGTCAGGAGCTATTTGCTATTTGAGACTTTTTAGTCTAAGGCATTTTGCCTTGGCGAGACCTTTTTGGCCAGGAGCTATTTGCACTTTGAGGCTTTTTAGTCTAAGGCATTTTGCCTTGGCGAGACCTTTTGGGTCAGGAACTATTTGCTCTTTGTTGACGTATTTCGGCGTGTTCAAAGGAGTATATCGGCGAAACGTAAATGACGCAGTAAGTTGTTAACGGGGTTCGACGCATAATAACAAACCTACGTCCCCGGATCTTATTCATTGTTGTTTACATAAGCTAATAAGATTTCTTGGGTATTATGCCCGCCCAAGACTTCGGAATTTTACATCATTGACTCAAGGATAATATCTCTCGATAAACTTAACATTCCAAGGATGCTCTAACTCCTTGCCATGCCCATCTATCAATATGTACGCACCAGCTCCCGCTCCTCGTTTGACGATGTAGGGACCTTCCCATACTGGCATCAACTTTCTGCAACCTTTTCGCTGGGAAGGTGGGATTTCTCGCAACACCAAGTCTCCTGGCTGGTACTCCCTGGGAATTACTCTCTTGTTATACTCTCTAGACAATCGTCGATGAGAATTCTCCATATGAGTTAATGCAATTAACCGTTGCTCTTCTACATCATCCAGCTTAGCCAGGATCAGATCAGTGTTCAAATTCTTTTCCCATGCTTCTCGCTTTGTTGTAGTGAGGATAACCTCCGATGGCAGTACTGCCTTTACGCCGAAAGTAGGAAGAAAAGGAGACGTCCCAGTTGCCTCTCTGACTATTGTTCTATATGACCATAGAACATTATGTAGGTGCTCGCACCATGACTTTCCATGTACCTGCACTCGCTTCTTCAGGCCCATTCCAATGGTCTTATTAGTCGCATCCGCATGTCCGTTACTCTGAGGGTAAAGAGGGGTTGATTTCCCCAACTTAACACCATAAGTGGCGAGTAGGTCGCTGATGTTATCTCCGACAAGCTTTTTTCCATTGTCAGTGCAAATTTCCGCAGGTACGCCGAAGCTACAAAATATGTTTTCCCATAGGAATATAAACACCTCTTGTCCTGATTTTGTCCTCAAAGCTTTAGCTTCACACCACTTGGTGAAATAATCCGTAGCCACGATGATGTATTTTCTCTGCCCTGAGCCTGTAGCGAGTGGACCTATAATATCCACCCCCCATTTGGCGAAAGGCCACGGGCTGAGAGCTGAATTTAAAGACATCGTCGGTGCTTTTATCCTCTTTCCAAAAATTTGGCATTGCATACATCGGCGAGTATATTCCTTGGCGTCGATATTCATCCACGGCCAGTAGTACCCCTGCATTCTTACTTTCAAAGCGAGTGCCCTCTGTCCGCTGTGATTCCCGCAATCTCCATCATGGATCTCCTTTAGCAACTTCTTTCCTTCTTCCCTTGTTACACATCTTAGCAATGGTCCTGAAAATGATCTTCGGTATAATATACCATCTCTGAGCTCATAATTCTCCGACCTGCTGATTACTTGATGTGCCAGAGTCTTATTTGCTGGAGTAGTAAGGCGATCAAGATAATATCTTATTGGTGTTTTCCAGTCTGTTTCCGAGTCTTCTGTCTCCATTGCCAACACTTCTCTTTGTTCTCGCTCATCTACTGAGGACTGCTGTACTCGCTCGATTGTTATGGAAGTAATTTATGGATCTGTCATCATTGATGAAATGAATGCCAAAGCATCGGCGTGCCTGTTATCTTTCCTACAGATATGTCTAAACTTGATACCAGGAATCTGCTAGATGTACTCCCTAGCAAGTTTTAGATATTTCTGTAAGGAAGGATCGACTGTTTGATATCGTCCTGAGATTTGTCTAATCACCAACTGGGAATCGCTGGTCAGTCGAACGTCGCTAATGCCCATCTCTATGAGTAGCCGCATGGCATGTATCACCGCATCATATTTTGCCTCATTGTTAGTCGTCGGGAATTCTAGTCTCAGCGAATGGACTATCCTTGCCCCTTTTGGCGAGGTGAATAAAATTTCAATTCCTTTGCCTTATCTGTTTGCTGATCCATCAACATATACTTCCCATCCATCCGGGCTTCTATGCAATAAGTCCGGCACCCCACTGTCAGCGTCATCATGCATAAATGACATATCTTCTACCTCTTCTTCTTCTTCAACTGGGAAATATGCAAGAAAGTCGGCGATGACCTGAGACCGCTGGGCAGTGCGTATCTCATACTTCACGCCGAACTGCTCAATCTGAGTATTCCATTTGGCGATTCGCCCTACTCTCTGGGAGCTATGCAAGATGGATTCAATTGGTGTTTTGGTCAAGACAGTAATAGGATGAGCATGGAAATATGAGCGAAGTCGCTGAGATGCGAAAACAAGTGCTAAAATTAGCTGTTCAAGCTTGTATAATTATTTTCGGCTCCTTGCAGAGTCCTGCTAATGTAATATATCGACGTCTCTCCACCTTTCGTTCTTACCAGCACTGCGCTGATGGCTTCTGGAGTCGCGACGAGATAGACTCTGAGTTCTTCGCCGGGTTCTGGTGGATGAATAGATGGTAGAGTGGCGAGATATCTCTTGATACCTTGAAATGCAGCTTCTTGATCATCCGTCCAGGCGAATTTTTCTCCCTTTTTTAACATATTAAAGAAAAGCTTGCATTTATCAGAAAACCTCGAGATAAACCTATTAAGCGAGGCCAGAGTTTCGTTGAGTCGCTGAATATCTTTCAGTGTCGCCGGAGAAGGCATATCCATGATAGCTTGGACTTTCGCTTGATCCGCCTCAACTCCATCTTTTGTGACTACATACCCCAAAAACTTCCCCGAGGTAACACCAAAGACACACTTGGCTGGGTTTATCTTCAACTTGGTGAGACGCATATGGTCGAATATTTCCTTCAGGTCTTGTACGTGGGTGTGCTTTTTCTTGCTCTTTACCAGCATATCGTCCACATAAACCTCCATGGTCTGCCCAATCCAGTTTTCAAACATCTTCTGAGCCATTTCCTGATAAGTGGCCCCGACATTCTTCAATCCAAAAGGCATCCGAGTGTAACAGAATAACCCTTAAGTTGAAAAGAAAGTCGTATGCCGCTGATCTTCCAACGCCAAGGGTATCTGATTGTATCATGAATAACCATCCATGAAGGACAAAAGCTCATGGCCAGAAGTAGCGTCCACAGTCTGATCAATGCTTGGCAGGGGAAAACTGTTTTTTGGACAAGCCCTGTTAAGGTCACTGAAGTCGATGCAGATTCTTACTCCCTTATTCTTCTTAGGTACTACCACCATGTTCACTATCCATTCAGGATATTGCACCGATCTAATGATGCCTGACGCCCTCATCTTGTCAATTTCATCCTCCACTGCTTCCTTGTACCCCGGAGCCAACTTGCGTATTCATTGCTTGAATGGTCTGACCTTTGGGTCAATGTCCAATTTATGACATGTTATTTCTGGGTCAATTCCTGGCATCTCGTCCATCTTCCAAGCGAAGACGTCCACATACTCCCTTAGCAAGGCCTCCAACTGCGCTGACTCTTCTTCTGTCAATAGTGTACCAACTTTTACCATCTTCGGGTTTCCTCCTCGCCGATGTTCAAATATCTTGTAGGTTCTATCGCTGTAAAATGCAGTTCTGGTTCCCCCATCGGCGAAGGTTCCTTTAATTGCTATAAAGGCGTTACAACCCCTTTCCCCGAAGTTTCTCCTTATACCGAATGGACATATTGTAAAGGATTGGCGACAAGATTCTTGATTTCTTGGTCCTTGACATCTCCACATCAGCGATATTGCAGGCTTTGGCCTCCACCAGGTCTCCTACAAACTCGGCGACTCCTTTAGGTGTTGGGAACCTCAGGCGCTGATGATAAGTAGACGGAACTCTCTTCAGACTGTGCAACCAAGGTCTCCCGAGAATGGCAACATACGGCGAATCTACATCCACGACACAAAAAGTGGTGTACAGAGTTAACTCCTTACAGGTGACCACTTTTAGCGTGACTTCGCCCTTATGCTTGGACGCGATCCCGTTGAATCCATAAATGTTATTTTTCGACTGTAGCAGCGAGGCTTCAGCGAATCTTTAGACTTCATAGCCTGATAAGCTGAATTGAAAAGAATGTCAACAGAACTCCCCGGGTCCACAAGCACTCTAGGGACGTTATATTTTCCTATTTGAATAGTCAATACCAAAGGATAATTATGGTTTCGCCCTTCCTCTGGAACTTCTTCCGCCGAAAAACATACAGGAGCTTTCATCCATTCCTTCAAAGGTGTTGGCTTGACAGTGACACTGCAAATTTCCTTCCCTGACCTGTCTCGCTGATGCACTCTTGACATAATGTTGCTGTGGAATTCATCTCTGGTGATCTTTTAATGCACGATAGAGAAACAATCCAATACCTCCAAATCTCGCTCAACAGTCACCTGGAACACATCCGACAAAGAGACAGCTTGGATCGGCTGCACCATCATTGGGGTTACTGGCGGTGGTGGCGGAAATTCAAGGAACTCCTGAAATTTTCCTTGGCGAATGAATCTATGGACTTTGCGCTTCACACCTGCATAATTTTCAGTAGAATGGCCATGGAACTGATGGTATTGGCAATAAACAGTAGTGTTAGATGAAGGAAATTTAGGGTTTCCTCTATTGTAAGGATAACGAATCTCATTTCTGCAATGCGAACTCTCAATCTTCCCCCAAGCATCAGTATATGAAACGTGAAGCTTTGGGAGAGTGGCGTCTTGAAAATCCTGCTGGTTTGTCTTTCTTTCGCCGAAATTCTTGTTACCGCCATTGTGCCTCCTATCCCCTTGTTGCCGAGTATCACGTCCATTTCCGCTATCATTTCTTCCCCTATGGTCTTGTCGCTCTCTTCCTTCATAGTTATCCGACTTGGTCGAATTCCATTGCTGACTACCATTAGGCTGTTGCTGTACCTGCTTCTGCTCAACCTTAGAAACCACAACTATCGATGATGGAGCTTTCGCCAGTCGCTGCTGCTCTAATCTCAACCATTCCCTCTTTATTTCCTCTTGCTCCTCTGGAGAATAACTGTTGATAGAATGGATCTGCTTCGCCTTCTCCTTCTTTTACCGAAACTCTTCCTGCTGAATTTCTTCATAAGCCATAAATTCATTCTGCTTAACACGTAATATTTTCATATCTTTCGGCGTGTCCCAGTACAAGGCTTTGAAGATTGGGTCTGACGATTCCATGGCGCTGATGTATGCGCGAATCTTATCTTTGTCAGAAACCCCTGAACCTACTTCGCTACAAAGCTTTCTCCATCTTTCAGTATGACTTTTACAACTTTCGTCGTGCCTCTTTTTATCAGCGAATAACTTTTCGACCCCAGGCCTAGCGCGGTTATTGTGAATGTATGTTAACAAGAACAAAGCCTCTAGGTCTTTGAATCTTCTTATCTAATCTTCTTCCAAACCGTCAAACCATGATAAAGCTTCCTCTTTGAGGGATGCAAAAAACGATTTACACATTATTGTATCTCGATTGGTCCATGCCGCCAAGTCTCTTTTGTAGATCTTCAAATGTTGTGATGGGTCTCCTGTGCCATCAAAGATTGACGTGAAAGTTGGCATCGCAAACCTCCTGGATATATGTCCAGTCACAATGTTTTGTTTAAAAGGTGTTTTCTTAGCCTCCGAAATTGCTTTCACCAACTTGACATCCTTCGGCGATCCTTGTAGAATTTCCACTTGCTTACGCAATTGCCGAAGTTGTCCTCTCACCACATCATTTAATCCGTCCTTGTTTCCATTATCGCCAGATCCCTCAGGGCCTTTCTTTTGGTTCTCGGACCTGACACTCCCTGAGTCCTTCTTCGCCGTTGTAGTAGACATGTCCTTCTTCCTGGAGTGAATAGTTGGTTGCGATTGCGATGGCCGACTCCTGCTGCTGCTAGATAAGAAGAACTTTATGTTTTCCTCAATTATCTCTATGTTACTCTTCAACATCATTTCCATCTGTAATTTCATCTGAAGTTGCATTTGTTCTTGATTCTTGGCGTTTCTATGAACTTTTGCAACATAGTGTCTGTGGCGCTGTTAGAACCCACATTCTCCCCTGGAAGTATGATTGGCCTCTCCAAGGTTTCGCCTACTTTTTTTGGAATTGTTGTCACAGTAGTAAGTTGATCGCCGACAGCTCCCTTGTTAGTAGCGGCCTTCTTTGAGTTTTCGCCGATGGCGATCATGTCATTGCCTTTACCATGTCGTTGTGTCAAGTCATTTGTCTCGCCCACTACTTCTAGCTCATCTTGCTCAGTCACATCCTCTATGTCTACTGCGTCATGAACGTTTGGTTGTTGGACGTTAGGCTGCTCATGCAGCTCGCCATTTAAGAGAGAAGTGCCAACGCCTCCAGGTGGCGGCATACCAGTTCCTTTGCTTCTCGTAAAATGCTGAGTAGTGTTTGTCAACTGTTGGTCCTTCGCTGGTGGCTTCGGGTTTGCACTCGCCGAAAGATGATTGCCCTTACTTTTAGATGCCATTCGCCGTCAATCTGTGAAACAATACAAAAGCACTCCCTGACAGTATTAATCTGATAGTATTGTTAGTAAATGCCCAATAAGTTAGTGGAGGTAGTTGAAAATCTTTTTAAAGTACAACCTAGCATGGGACAAAAATGGCAGTAATACTGTACTATCTTAGACATGTGATCTAAGTTAGGTACGGAAGGACTAACATGAAATATCTCAAACTATTCAGGATCTAAAAACATGATAATTTTTGAAAGACTGATGCCTTATCAATCAAAAGATTGTACGGCGAAATATGTTTAGATGGAACCGAAGACGTTATGCTATATGCACTTGTGAGTTAAAAAACCAGCAACTAACAAATTCATAGGTGCTTCTTAGACTTATCATGGCCATCCCAAAGATAACTACTTCTGACGATAAGAAACAAGTGACTATAACTCACTATATCATACATACACAGTGGTGATCTCTACTGAGCATAATTCTAATCTTTTATAGCAAAGTTAGCCGAAAGATAAGCCAGGATTGCAGTTTCAGAACAAGTGATTACTATAAATGGAAATATTTCTGGAGAAAGACTCGCCAAGTACAAAAAACTGTGCTAAAAGTAGTCTTTTGTTAACATGGAGACTTAGAACTTACTACAAATAGCGTTATCATGTGAAAATACCCACAACAAACAACATTTCTACCATCAAAACAAACTACTTTCGCACACAATCATGATGAAACTTAAGTAAACAACATGAAAAATTAAGAAAAATCATGTTCAAAACCTCTTCTAGCGCCAAAATATAACAGTCAAAAATCCCATTACTAGATCTTTGACTGTACACCCAATGATTATCATACAACATCATACACACATACACACTATATCAAAACAGTAAAGAACAAGAGTTAGAGATACTTGACAACGAGTTATTTGGTTCTTCCTCATGCTTGAGGCTTACGTCCAAGGGTTACTATTATTAGAAGTTGGGTTACATTTCTCACCTTGATTTAGAACACTCTTTCTCTCAAGCTTTAGATTATTACTCACACAGTACTGGATTAGGGAGAGCAAGGAGATAACTCACTTTTCCTCTCATTAAGCCAGACTGAAATCACACCAACCCCCTTCACAATGGGGATATCTCGCCTTATATAGGGAGAAGTTACAATGGGTTACAGCTACTATTGATAGCGACCTCTTCTGACACTATTTGTCTTCTTTCGCCATCCCGTGATCCTCAGCGATCCTGGTATGGCCTCGCTAGCTTCGGCGATGCCTCCTCCTTGTGGATAAGTACTGCTGACGGTGATCCCACCGAGTCAACCAGTCAACTCTGACAATAGATCCGTTCTGTTCATCCTTAAATGCTCAACCACTTCTCAACTACCCATTCGTACAGATTCCCTTCGCCCAGATGAGACTCGTTCTGCTTTACTTGGCATCATCTCGCCGAGCTAGTTTCTTTCTCTTCTTCATATCGCTGGCCATACCCTTAGGTGATTCAATGTATCTTTATTATTTTTACATCCATACAACTTCGCCATTAGGATTGGTTTATCTGGCGATGGTATTTTCTACACTCACAACAGGGCATGGTTCATGTAGTCTTAAATATCATCATGCTAAAGGGTTATTCATCATGCATGTATAGAGGCTTAACAACAATGCAGGGTTCTACGTAAAGAAGTCTAGCATGGATATCATTCAATGAACTTTAAAATAACTGAATATGTTTTCTAATCAAAAGATATTAAAACAAATTCTTAAATCTCTATTGAAAAGCAAAACAACTTCTAACATCAGCAGTTCTCAACTACAGATACTCATCATCACAAGGTCTGACGATATATTATTACAGTCAATTGAAAATAAACTCTAAACAACAAACTTCTAAGGAAACAAACTTGTCTATCAACTTCTTCCCTCTATTGTTAGCTCCACGAGTTGTCATAAAATCTGGAATTTTGGTCATTAAACGACGTGAGTTGTGACACTCAGTAGACAAGAAGCAACAAAATAGTTTTATGCACAACAAATGCAGGTTTCAAAACAAAATCGACATGAATAAGCACATAACCTCTGAACCATATTCATAACCCAATATCAAGCAAGAATATAGTAATTTTCTCACACAACCGGAGCTTAGATCACATAACCAGAGCTACCCTGCGCAGGTTTAGAATATCACGCCCGTTTCCAAGGATAAATCGTACCCAAAATCATAGAGTATTTAGAGATCAGACTCGTCTCATGGACCTTAGCCCAAAGTATAACATCATGCTTAAGAACAATGTCAGTTAATCATCTAAACATGAAAACATGAAGCTTTTGAAAACACTAACGTAATCAAAACAGTTTTGGGTTTGTGTTGCGCCTGCCTCAACCAACAAGCAACTACAAAGCAGTCCAAGTATGATGCTCCAGATACCTCTACTACCTCTAGCTCCAAGTTCTGATTCAAGGGTTCTAGCTCTCCTTCTTGCGGATAACCCTAAACTTATCCTCAAGTTCTCCTTATATACAACTTCTTAATCCTAGTTTCATCAGTTTAGGACTCTCTTAACTTGCACGCAAAGGAAAATAGTTTTTATATCTCAATTTTCACAAACAATGGCTAGGCGACATGTCAAACCTATGGCAAGACACTGGTTATCACAACTCCTCTAATCCGAGTGTCAGGTTCTCTTCCTTAACCACAACTCTACCGTAACTAGGTTACCTGAAAGATATGTGCTAAAATAAAGGCATGTAATGACTTAATACACATGCACAAATGTGCTCTCTAACATGCTTGAACATCTCATGTATAATCTCTGTAACTAAGGCAACTCCCTATACTTGCTAAAGTGAACAAACAAAACATGAATCACAGACAACAAGCATAGTATAGTACACACATTTTTTTTTGACTCACACTCAACCATATCATGCATGTATGCAGTTAAATTTGGGTCAGGGTATTACAAGAGTATAAACTAGGAGATCTAGATGAGGCACACACGGGTAAGAACTAAGTGAATTGTTTCAGCTAAGGACATAATAAAACAATGTGGTTTTGGTAAAATCTTCGCAATTGAGTATTTGAAACTTAATTATGTTAAATTTCTCAATACGATAGCCGAGAGATGGTGGTACACCACACACACTTAACCGTCATAGGTTTTACTCCATGAGACTTCACACACTTAACCGTCATAAAATTCGGTGGACAACATATAACTTTGGAAGATTGGAGTATATGGGTGAATAGAAGCACTATCAACCAGGATGTGATTTTTTGCTACATTACCTTTACCACAAAAAAAATAAGGAAAATAAAAAAAAGAAAGAAAATGACAAGGACAAAGAAAAGAAGAGGCGATTTGTGGAATATGTGCAGGTGGATGTGGATGAAGGGAATGAGAATGAAGATGAAAGTGAAGATGAAGCTGTCAATGAAGCTGGTTATATGATAGTGACAGATGAAACCGTGCAAGTTTGAGAGGAAGGATTTTTGCTAAGGCTAACATCAAAGTGAGTGTGATCAAAAGATGGATTTTGGCGGAAGGTGGAGCCGCATTGTCCCGATCGATTCTCTTGTTGGTTTTTGATGTGGGTGGTGGGTTCAGTGTTATTCCCCAAGTAAGGACACAATTTCTATCCATTGGCTCAGGTTATTTCGTGACTTGTTTAAACTAGACACATTTGATTGGGGCGGTGAAATCTTTGCTAGAATATACAAGGCTCTGAATAATCATGTACTTAAAGATACAAGGATGAAGTGTTACTGGTATATACTACAGGTACGCACGGTTCCATACAATACAACTCTTTGTTGTTTTTCCTTATTTTGTCTAACGTATTTTAGAAATAATGTTATATTGTTGTTGGATTTTGCAACTTTAGTTTTGGTGCTATTTTCGAGTCATGTATCCAAGATTAAAGGGGGATCTTACAGCTGAAGAGCGATATCATCGGGTGGTAAGGGGTACGATAGCAGAAAGATATAGGTAACCAACCTAATCAACATTTAGACTCTTTGCCCACTGTTTGTAATTATATTGAAATCCTTTATACGTCACAAGTGGATTGAATGCCGTGGAAAATAGTAGGCATAGTACTAAATCAAGGGTTATCATTGTTAAAGGGTTGTTTGCTGCTCGCAAAGTGTTTTTGATCCATATGGGGCATATAACGTTATGTACTTGGGAGAGAGGTGTGTTAGACAGGTTAAAAGAGACATAGTGATGCCTTGTGATCCGCCAGATAAGTTGACGTTATTGTCCGAGATCGTCCTACCTTATACTGTGGCATGTGGGTGGTCATAATCCTATGAATGTTGAGCCTGCAAGTGAGCACGAATATGGTCAAATTTGTATATATTAGGTATGTGGGCAAATACCTGATCCATACAATTGATCATGTTGAGAACCGTTATATTTGGAGTTCACAAGGTGTCAGGATTATTTATGTAGCACCCCCTGAACAATCCACTTTCATACCACGTGTAAGTCATGAAATAGGTCCAGGTTTTCCTAGGTTTAGTGCTCCGTATTTGGATCTCGTCAACGAGCAAGTTGAAAGATACATGAGGCAGATAGGGCAAGAGTATCTCAGTATTATTCAATGACCACAATACATGGCGACCTCGGCGATGCCGGTTAGTTTCACCTGCCTTAAAGTTACACTCGAACATAATAAATGTTTAGTTTTATCCTCATTATTCTATGCTGTCTTCAGGAGCAATGGGCTAGGGCGTATGAAACACTCGAACATACAAGAACGTGCGAGAGATTTTCAGGCTTCCACATAGCAAATTATTGGAACCACGGCCCACTTGATCCGCCTAAGGCACGCCCGTACAAAGGAATTTGAATATATTCATGGTATGAGTCGTCGACTCCTGCATATGATGATTCTCAGTTTTCTCATAACACTCATTTCACCATCACCCCTTCAAGTGAACACCAGAATGAGACAAATGAGAATTTATATTCGCTGAATATTAGAAGTGAATGTGAAACCACTTCAAACTTAGCAGGACCAAGCACTTAAACTTTGTAGGACACCAGTTTAGCAACTGTTATCAAGGGGATGAATGAGACGAGCAATTAAGTAATATGGGGTGTAAGGGTAGTGGTCAGTTTGATTAACTTGCCTTCAAACTTTAATGTTGTAATGTAGAAGGATTTCGGTTAACAAATTATGGTGTTGAATGTTTTTTTAAATGTTCATTTCGTGCCTTATGTTGTCATTTAAAGTAACTAATGTCTCACGTACAGTTGTCTGTTTTTACTTTGTGTAATCATTTCAAACCCTATTTCCCGGACGACTACATTTGCAGTTTCTCGTCTTTGAGTTAAATCTCCTGAGATACCTCCCCAACCACGGTAAAAAAAGAGTTGTCTCATCGCTTCTATCAACTTCTGCAGACGTCTGTTGCATGTGTCAATCCATTGAACATTAGATTTAATTTCGGGTATAAATATATGCTTCATGTCGAAACAAAACCACATATAATTCTTCTCAATTCTGCTGGTTTCTGTTAAGAAAAGACTCTTATATTCTTATAAACTTTTCTCAATCATGGTTAAGTATAACTCTTGAGAATGAATCTATAAATAAAAGTTGGACATTCATCTATCTCCAAAATGATGTTCGAACACTGAGAGTCACTGCAAAAGACATGTGGAATAGAGTAATGGCTAAGCTCAGTGAGCTTAATGGTAATGTTCATCACAGATCTCTGACTGCAATTAAAAACAGGGTTAGGGTTATTAAAAAATCAATACGGGAGTCCATATCCTTACAGAGAGTTGTGTATCAGTATGGGGTAACCAGCCTAACAAGATCAAAAAATGTAAGTGATTTCCATTTGCTTGATTAATATTTTAAAATGTAAGGAGTCTCAATAACTAAATACTCAATCAACTTATAATTTGTTTCAGAAGCGAATGGCGGCAAATGCTTATTTACCGAGGACATGACACCAATTTGTTACTACAACTGCTACTTGATCTTTATCAACAGTTTTCCATATATGAACGCAGAACTAAACCGCAATGATCCACCCAACGGCTATTCCGGTGGCTCAGAGCCAGAAATGGTCGTTACCTCATCAGAAGATGAGGTATAAAAAATAATAGTATTAATTTTGTGGGTGTATCTCTCTGTATACCCTTACGAGACCAATCTCGTCCAATAGGGTCACCTGTTGGTCTAAAAGCTTGCGAGTTATTGTTTAAATAAATTTTTATGGTTAATGAAATCAAAGTTGCATTACATTGGAATCTAAGTCACATCGTGCAGAACAATAAAATCTAAATTGCATCTTGTAGGAAAATGAAATGTAAGTTACATCTTGGAGGAAAATGAAATCTCAATTAAATCCTGCAGTAAGTAAAATTAAATCTAACACAGAACAACCCGAGTTACACATACAATCTAAACCATAACAACGATTCCTTGTGCTGTGAAGATTCTGTCAGTAACTTCAAAGTGGGTAAAAGACTCTCCTCTCTATTTGGTAAGCTCAGCATACGCCTCAAACCTATCGCCCTTGTAGACATCCAGGATTTGATTGTACTTATAGTGAATGACTCGGTTTCAGATATCATCAGTTGAGTAACGAGTTCCATTTGGCATCTTGTACTTGCTATCGACTTTTGGTTCACATTCTTCATAATACCAAACTAAATTCTAAAAAATGTCCTCTCCTCGCTTCTCTCCGGGAAGTGTCATTACAAGGACATACCCTCTAATCCAGTCGGTGTCGAGTTTAACCTGCTTGCCTTGTTCGTATTTTTTCATGCGATCACAATAACCGTCCCTATACTCTTCGTTCTCAGTATACTCCTTGCATCCAATAACACGTGATAGAGTCAATGGGGTATAAGAACTTGATGGTGGTTCAGTTGGAGGAGGAGAACTTGACTCAACAGTTGATACTAATCGATTTGGCATTAACAGAGGAGAACACGACGAGTGAGTTGAAGGGGTAGGTGATGAGGGCTTTTTCTTTGGTTCACGCTGACTTAAACGTAGTATTTATGAGATAAGATCGTTTCAGCTAGGGGTGTCAACGGGTCCTATCGGGTCCGGGTAGTATACTACCCAGAATCAGAACCGTTTATTTTGATCGGTTCCGGGTCCGGTTCCTAAATTAGTGGACCCAGAACCAGACCCGTTAAAAGAGCCAGATAGTCATCGGATCCGGGTACCCGTTGGGTATTAAGAAAACAATAGTTTTTTCCAAAAAAAACATAAATATACTTCATTTTTTTATTTTAGTCCAATATATTTTTAGTATAAAATTATAGTTATTCTTTTAAAATACTAAATTGAACAATAAATGAAATGCCTTAAAAAATCAAAGTCAAACCTAGACAAATGCCTCAAGTTTTTGCTAAAAACACTAGTAAAGTGATGAATAAACGGGTACCCGATACCCGCGAGTACCCGTCGGGTATTAACCGTTTAGACCCGATAGGTTCCGGGTCCAATCGGGTCTTACCCGTCGTATACCTAAATTGCTAATGGGTCCAATATTAGGACCCGGAACTGGACCCATTAACATCGGGTCCGGTTCGGTTCCGGGTAATCGGGTACCCATTGACAGCCCTAGTTTCAGCGTTCGAGAAGGAAGAAAAACAGACAACGATGGATTATACATCTTTGTGTAAGTAAGATAGAAAGAAAAAATTATTAAAATGTATTGATTGGGATGGATTTTGGTTTGAGAGTGTGAGTTAGTTTTATAGTGAAAAATCCCAACATCTTATTTTTTTTTTGCAAATTTTACCGTTTGAAAATGAAAGGCCAAGAATAGCCTATACGGAGTGTGAGAATATTAATTAGCAGGCTATTACTAAGGAGCCGACCTAAAATAAGGCGGATACTCAGTAGTAGCC
>JAJJMA010205249.1:790-14918 GCA_023529015.1 Papaver nudicaule | reverse complement strand
CTGGAAATAGATTGTGAAGAGCATCTATGTCCTCTTTGATACACAATTCGAAGTCATCCAAAGAAGCAAAACCTTCGGGGGGAGAAGAATCACCAGAGACGTGGACAGAAGCAGGAGTACCCTTCTCTACATCATCAATTATGACAACTGCGGGAATTTCAACACCATTGATTTTAACATGTATTTCCGTTTCAAATGGGACATCAGGGATGCTTTGCACCCCGCCCATAGTTATTGTGGTAGTTAATTTGTTTGGCGGAATAACGGGTAGGTTTGGCTCATCTTGCTCAAGATGATCTAGCTTAGGGTTTTTGGCACTTCTCTTCACTGGCTCAAGAAAATGTCTCACATCTCTTTTGTTTGAACTCATTGTACTCGTCTGATGTATCCCAATTTGTAACCTCTTCGGTCACTATTTATATTTCTCAAAGGTAAACCCTAATTTGTTTAATGGTAACTAAATGTTAGGGGATGTATATTCCATATACGACTCTAAGTCGACCGAATATACAGTTTCTGGCATTACTAATATACGCGTACATCACCACATTGAATGCATATAACGAATTTACTTATTAATCTTTATCTAATTTTTCTCACACATTGCAAATTGATAAATCATACAAGTAATTTTTCTTATATGTAACTACGTTTGCTGATCAAAATAAAAACAGACGAAATATCAGGAGCTTAACAGAGACCGTAATTCAGTTTTTATTCCAAAAAAATATATATATATATATTGCCTTCGAAAAAAAATTCAGTTTTTATTCCACGAGATCACTTGTTAAAAATAAGAAAAAATAACTTCCCTTGTTAACGGATCTCCATTTACACTACAATTCAATGTCGTTACAATTTATACCGCCAAAACTAACCCAAATTTTCCAAAAATCTCATTTCGATTTCCATGTCTCTTCTCTCTCCCTAAATCTTACTCCTATAATCTATCTAGAAAAGGCTAACGCTAGAAAATAGAACTTTGTGTTTACTGTGTGATATCTTCCTGCAGAACCAATTCCCAATCACTTTTGCTCCAAGTTAAGCATCTTGCTTTGTTCGAACGTGTAAGTCTTCCAGTTTCATAGAATCTTCTATTATTTTGTTCGATTTTCTCTGTTTTGTTGCTTTGATTTTAGATTTGCATTGGTAGTTTTCTTTGCGTTCTTTTGGAAGAAATCTAGTAGTTGATTTTTTTTCTTTTTGGTAGGTTATCTTTCACTTGTCAGTTAGGGTTTTTGTATGAACGATTGTAAATTTTAGGGGGGCTTCTTTTATGTGTGGTATGTATGCAGTTTTTATGTGTGTTATGTATGTAATTTTTAATCGCTTGAATGAATGAAATGAGCGGATAATGACCAAGTGTATTAAGTAATATGTTGACGGTTGGTATATTCATATAATGTGGGATTCTTGTATTTTCTCTTCAGACTGTGGTCTGTGATTATTATTTGTATACATACATGATCCTTTGTGACTATAATTAAGAATTTTAATAAAACAACATAAACATTTCTACAGGTGGTTAACAACAAGATATGTATGTTTCTACCTAGCCGATAATTTGTTGGTGTTCACAATGGATCCTAGAGTAATGGATAAATCTTGGATGGTCACCGATAGAAGAGAAAAGCCTTATCGAGATGGAGTAAATGCATTTATAGAGTTTGCTATCGACCATTCAGAAGACACCGGCTCAGGAAACAAGAACGAACCGATTGAAATCTGGTGTCCATGTCAGAACTGTTTTAACGTCTATCACCACAAGGTGAGCAAGGTACAGTTTCATCTATTCAAGCACGAAATAAATCCACATTATACCAAATGGACTGAGCATGGGGAAGAAGAAGAAGAGTCACCAAGAAGGGGGCCTGATAGTGATAATGATCGTGATTATGATTTTGAGATGGAGACTCCAACAGATGCTGCAGAGACTAAAAATATGGTCGACCAAACAGTGGGTGATTTACCAAGGGAGAAGATAGAAGAGCTAGTGAAGGAAGCTGAAACACCCCCATACAAAGGATGCACATATACAAAGATGTCATCGATGTGTGAGTTGTTCAACTTGAAAAGCAAGCACGGAGCATCAGACAAGTTTTTTAATGAACTTCTAGATCTGCTGGGGAAAATGCTTCCTCCAGATAATGAATTGGTAAAAAATACATATGAGGCTAAGAAGTTTATTAAATTGTTGGGATCAGGGTACAAAAAGATACATGTTTGTATCAATAACTTCATTCTATACATGAAAGAGTACAAAAACGAGACCAAGTGTCCCACTTGTGGGGAATCTAGATGGAAAGTGGACGAACACACAGGCGACGTGTATGAAAATATTCCAACAAAAGTAATGTGGTATTTCCCCATCATTCCCAGCCTGAAAGCGTGGTATAAATCAGAGAATATATCTAAATATCTCATATGGCACGACACAGGTAGAAAGAAGGACGAGGGTGTTCTACGTCATCCGGCAGACTCACCGGCATGGAAAGCGATGGACGATAGATACCCTGATTTTGGTAAGGATCCTAGGAATCTGCGGCTAGGCATTTTGGCTGACGGAGTTGATGTAAACACAGGCACGAATAAACATCGCAGTTTATGGCCAATTTTGACGGTGGTTTACAACCTTCCGCCGTGGTTGTGTATGAAAAGAAAGTTCATGATGCTGTCATTACTGATAGATGGTGGGCCTTGTAAGGACATAGATGTTTTATTACAACCTTTCCTTGAGGATCTTCAAAAGTTATTTGTGCATGGAGTCGACTGTTTTGATGAATATACGAAAGAGAAGTTTACTCTACGTGCAGCTGTTTTATGGACAATTAATGATTATCCTGCTCTTGGTACATTATGTGGTTGCCCTTACAGTGGAAAAAGAGGTTGTGTGGTGTATGGGAAAAATACTTACTCTGTCAGACTCAACAACTGTGGCAAAGAGGCATATACTGGTCATAGAAGATACCTACCAGATGACCATATATTCAGAAGGCAGAAGAAGGGGTTCAATGGACAGGTAGAACATAGGAATGCTCCGGCACCTATGACCGGGGAACAAATATACAAGGAGGTATGCTCTATAAGGAATTCATGGGGAAAGAAAAAGAAGGGTATCAAAGTGGATTTTGTGCTGGTGAATCCCGGGAGAGGTGGAAAAATGATAACGAGGAGAATCGAAAGGAAAATTGCTAAAACAACTGAAAGATCAACAGGTGAAGATGAAGATTACTGGAAAAAGTTTACCTATGGCACCAGCTACTCCCATATTGGCGGCATAATCCTGTTCACCATTGTATAGATTTCATGCACGTCGAAAAAAATGTTTGTGAGAGTATTGTCGGAACACTTCTTCACGCAGAAAGTAAGACGAAAGATGGATTAAACACTCGATTGGATCTGAAGGAACATGGGTTGAGAGAAGAGTTGCACCCTAATCCAGATGGCAAAGGTGGATATACTATAAAAGCAGCGTCTTGCACATTAACCACGGCAGCCAAGGACAAGTTCTGTGCAACATTGTCCAAGATAAGGGTTCCGCAGGGTTACTGTTTAAAATTTTCCACCCTGGTGTCTTGCAAAGATCGTAAGCTTATCGGACTCAAGTCACATGACTATCACATGCTAATGCAGCAATTTTTGCATGTTGCGATCAAATCGATTATGCCGCAGCCAACAAGATACGCTATTATGAGGTTTTGTCACATTTTCAGAGCGATATCTAGGAAAGAAATCAAGGTGGCAGAGCTAGACAAACTCCAGGAAGAACTCGTTGTGACGCTGTGCTTACTCTAGAAACACTTTCCTCCATCATTTTTTGATATCATGCTTCACTTAACTGTGCATCTTACCAATGAAGTTAAGCTATGTGGTCCTGTATGCTTTCGATGGATGTCACCGTTCGAAAGGTGCATGAAGGTTATTAAAGGGCATGTGCGTAACAGATACATGCCGGGAGGATCAATTGCAGAAGAGAATATTCTGGAAGAGACAATTGAGATGTTTGGTGAGTTCAAAAGAAGCATGAAGACATTTGGAATTCCACCTTACAGGTATGACGGATATGACACTGTTGAAGATTCTGATTCCTTCCCGGGACAACCAACATCTGCTGGTAATCTGAAGAATGTCAGCGATGATCTGTGGATTAACGCACATCTCACTGTATTGCTGAATACGCCGGAAGTTGGTCCTTACATTAAGTAAGCATTATTACTCGGTTAACTTATTCTTTTATTTTGCGTGTCCAATTTTTGGCAGAGTATAACATTTACCATTGTGCTGTCTAGACGACATATGGCCTGTGTGCGAAATAAAAATCCAACTAGAAATGATACATGGTTGCATAAACGGCATACTGATACGTTCCCTGAGTGAGTGAGGTAAGAGTTTGCAGAAAATGTTATTATTGCTGTAATTTATCCGTCAAGTGGTATGCTAATCCTTATAATGGACTGCAGGTTGAGAGAGAGTTCAGTATCTCTCCAGAAGGTGTCGCGGATAGGTTAAGGTGGCTGTCAGACTATCCGGAAACAGAAGTAATGACTTACGAATCATATTACATTAATGGATACCTGTTTTGGACAAAGTCTCGTGAAGGTACAATGAACCAGAATAGCGGGATACATGTAGAGGCAACTGACATGAACATTAGAAAAGCGGGGGGGTCAACCCTTGATTATGCAGATTACTTTGGCGTTTTACAAGAGATATGGGTGCTGACTTATCATTCACTGAGAGTTCCTCTTTTCAAGTGTGCCTGGGTTGACAATAAACATGGGGTCTCAAAGGATCCACTTGGCTATGTTTTGGTTGAGCTTGACAACATAAAACCCACTGCGGATCGATTCATTATAGCTACCCAAGCTAGACAGGTATTTTATGTAGGAGATCAGGAAAATAAGAAAAAGTCTATTGTCTTTACGGTACCAAGCAAAAATTACAAAGATACTGATGATGTCGACGAGGAATTTAGCACGGTGGTTCTTTCTGGGAACGATTTTAACTTGCCGACGATCAGTAAACGTGACATGCATAAGGAATCGATTTAGGATTACTATCGGTCTGAAGGTACGGTTAGACATGTTTGTCCGAAGAAGAAAAAAAAATGATGCACCCAGATGTCCCAATTTTCTGATCATCGAAGTTGCATGCCCATTGTGATTTGTGAATCATTTTGCAAATACTAGTGTGGATGAGACATGCTTTCTCTAGTAACCAACTATCTTACTGTACATTTCTTTTTTTTCTTTCTTTTTTGCAAGTAGTCTATCCGGACTTGCTGTGAATAATTTTATCCAGTGTTTTGAATCCGGGGTATTTTTTCTTGTTTTGTTACGACCGCACAGACTTGTATCATGTTTTTATCGCTAAGTCCAAGTTTTTAAAGAAACGAAAAATTACAAAGTTATTATTGGATCCCCTAACACAAAAGCAAATCAAAAGCCATGGACATGCGCCCGTGACTTGATATATAACTAACAAGAATAAACCCTATTCTTAAGTTTTCGTTTCGTGACATTGCTCTTGGGCTTAGAGTTTTTGTGATTTTTGAGTAGCCCTGAAGTCAAGCGAGTCATTGATATAAGTATGACACACTTTTTTGGTGCAGAAGTTGTATTTTACCTTCCTCGTTTAACGAAACCCTAGAGTCAAGCATAACTTACACGCCCACATGTTCATGTATCATGTCTTGAATTTTCTATCATCCTTGCATGCTAACCAAATAGTTGGTTTCTTGTTCATTACCAGGCACAACAAGTTCTTCTTTTGCAGCTGATTTTGATTTGTCTTTCAAATCTAGGGTAATCTCTTAGATCTTCTAATATCTCTGGAAACCTAGACAGATACTTTGTTTGTTCATCTTGCAAGCATAACAATCTCTTCTTTTGCAACCGATTTTCGGGTTTGTTTTTCAAGTCTGGTGATTATATCACGTGAAATAATCATATACTTTCATATCCACGCGCTCTTTGTTTTTTCAATATGTATGTTCTCATTGTGCATCTGAATTTTGGGATTGTTGGTTATAACTCTAGTGATTTTAAGGATTTACAGTGCTTAACTGAAACATTCAATTTCATATTAACTTGTTGATCTTACCCAAAAGCATAAACATACACCACGAAGCACTAATAGAATAATATTTCTGTACGTATTACTCTGTGCGACAGTAATTTCAAAATGTTATTAGTAGCAGATCAACATTTCTGAACTTGCGCTAATCGGTTTGCACGTTTTCTCATCCTCACTACTAATGATCTACTGAATTGTTTGTTATTGTAATCTGCAAGTGGGTGATGATGACAATTTCCGAATGTGACCAGGTAGCTGATAATTTGTGGGTGATTTCACAACGGATCCTAGAGTGATGGGTAAATCTTGGATTGGCATCGATAGAACCAAAAAGCCTTATCGAGATGGAGTTGAGGCATTTCTAGAGTATGCGATCCTGCACACTGAAGAGCTGGTTATTTCATGTCCATGTCTGAAATGTTTAAACCTCTACATACACAGAGTGTCGGAGGTACGACACCATTTATACACGAGGGGAATGGATCCAACGTATACCATATGGACTGAGCACGGAGAATTTCCCTTGCCCCACCACAATGATCTGCACAATGCACAAGTGTTGAATGTCCAATGGGAATTTCAGCGGATGCTACTGAATGTTTAGAAATGTACCAAATACTCGAGGATGCTGAGAATCCCCTATCCAGATGATGTTCAAATTTGCTGTTGCTGGCAACGTGGAAGATACGGGTCTGTAGTTAACAGTGATCATGGTTATTTATTTCATTTTTGATCAATAATTTAAATACCAGGGATATCTGGTCAATTGTTAATCAAACTTTAATGTTATTCTACAATAGTAATCGGAAATAGCAACATCCAGTAACCGATCAAAAAAAAATAAAAAATACAAATAACAACATCCAGAAACCGGTATAAAAGAAGAAATACAAACTGAAATACAAAAGAACATAAATAATATTGTAGTAATAATTTCTTAAAGAGTAGCATTAATCCTTCAAAAAACGTACTTTATTAATGAGCCCCTTAGATTGTCCTCCAAAATCTTTCAATGAGACATTGCTCATCATGTGAGGAACAATTCCTATGCGAGTATGCCAAGGACAAGGCCCCCAGACTTCCTTCAAGGTTCCAGTTTCAGTATTGTAACAAGATAATTGATGGCAGTCCCATAACAAGATGTTCTTGAATAAGCTGTTCTCGTGACTTCCGAAGGCCAACGGCCTAAACGCCAGCCATATGATGTCTGGCTTTTCCACCAAAATGCTCGCCTCGCGTTCCCAAGTGACCTCAGGATGTTTATTCTTGTTCTTGATCCAAAAATCAATCCTGAGCATTTCATTGGAAAAGTCATTGTGTTTGCAGTAAATGCAGAGAGTACTTCCAAACAACATCATTCCAACTTCTGGGTGATCATCCAAATAAAACTCTTCAGGGACCTGATTGTATGGTGGTTCCGTATGTAACTGAAATTCCTCAGTATGCAAATCGAAGGATATTAATCTGTTTCCAGATCCATAAGTGTGGTCAGAATGATCGAACCACAAAATACACCCATTTGCATATAAACCAGATTCCATGAATACATACGGTACTTTTGTGATGACCCTCCATCCCCTCTTGTCGCCTAGAGTGAATATTTCCACCGAGCCTTCAGCATCAATTCTAATTACCTTATACTGACCGGTAACTTCACAATACCGAAACCTCCTATTACATCTCTGCCATAAATTCGTGGTCCTCTACGTGGTCGCGAGTCTCTTTCTGGAAGAACGAGGGACTCACCTGTTGCTGGATTCATAAGTAATATAGGATCTTGTGCGCAGTCGTGAAAATCATATAGACACACAAGACCGTTGCAAGATCCAACTATTGGGTTTAAAGCAAACTTGCTACTTCCACTAACCGGGTGATTTTCGAAATTGTTCGCCATTGTTGAGTAGTCTTCTTCTCGTACTCGTTGTCTGTAGAAGAGGTGTGTAACATCATCTCCTCCATAGTACTCTGATGAAGCCGAGATAAGTAGACCATTTTTTTTCCCGTCAAGGATGGTCTTTCATTGTTTGCATACCAATTTGCTGTGAGAAACACTCTCTGTTGTAGGAAGACGGACTAAAATCTTTGTAGTTAATTCCTCTGGTAATTTATCCATTGTTGTTAGTATTGAATAATGGGATAAGGATATTTAGGATTATTGTGTAGAATACTGAACTTATGTAGACATCCAATATACACGTCTATTCAGACAAATGCACAGGTGCAAACGCATGTACCCTTTCGGAAAAGAATAAACACGGCTGTTCAGATTGTCAATAGATTTTGTGAATCATTATGAACGGAGTTTCAAGAGATGAGAGTCTCATGGAAGAGACGCCTCATTGGAAATGTAGTTAGTTAGTGCGTGCGTGCGTGCGTGCGTTATGTTAGTGTACGTGTTCAACAGTATGTGCGTTATGTTGGAATAACAAGCTACACGATACACACATGTGCACAGCACAAACATTACACACATGCGTAACTAACACACTTCAAGAAGGCTAACCCTGGGCCTTGAGCCTGGTCTTAGGATTCCTCTAAAATTAGTCACTACTAGGCTTGAGAAAATTCTATCATTGGTTGTATCCTTAACTTAAGCCCATCATTAAGGTTGTGAGATTAAATGAGCTTATGGAGTGGAGGGCCTAACAATGGGCTTGAGACTGGTTCAATCCTTCATAAGTCCGCGTGTAGGATTTCTCTCTGTTGCATGGGCTATCTTGTAAAAGAGCCTATGGACTGGGGAAACTGACTCGGTCCACAAAAGTCCATTATTCTTGTCACGCATCCAAAGTAAGATATCTCACGTGGTTTTATATCTATCAAACGCTACGTTAAATCCTAACGACCTCGAGTGGTTGTTTATGCGCGAATTTAACCATACCATGGCGTGACAAAGTTGGCGTGGCTGTTTTACCAGCTCATAAACAGACACGTTAGAATGGGATCGTGTGACATTTGATTTGGTCAACGGACACGATCAATAACGACCAGAAGAAGTACGTGGCCTTTTTTTTGGTAGGTGACATTCTTTGTCACGCGATAAAGGCGTGCGTGGTTTTTTTGTTAAGAACGGTCACACGAAAGGCAATTTTTTACGTGGCTGTTATAACTAGCGTGACCTTTTACAAGAAATGTCGCGTTGCAAAAGACCCAGATTCTACCAGTGTGTGTTGTGACACAGTCTTCCGTTGTATGTCCATAGAATTTATGGAATTGGCAGTAATCCCTGGAATTCTTAGTATGCTTGGGTTGATTACCCCTACTCCTCGGGTACCTCATTTCGCTTGCAAACTCGGATTGTTCGATGATCCGAAGGGCTTCCTCGATGGATACACATAGCTTTGGGAGCTTCATGTCTTGGAAAGCAGGGAATCCTGTCCGAGGTGTTCCAAACTTTCTTCCTCCCTTTTGCCCTCGCTGGGTGTTATTTCCTTCGAATTCTCCCCGAGAACTGGCTCCTCTGCTGACATTGTACTTTCTGTTGTCGTGGTACTTGCCGTCACCAAATTTGCCCTCGTTGCCATACCTGCCATTGTCATTCTGCCTCTCTCTTTTTGAGGGATCCCCAGATTGATTGTCATTGCCTGATCGCGCTCTTCGAGTGATAGATTATTTATCGAATGGACTTGCTTCAGAATGGTCTCCTTCCCCTGAGTTGCTTGCTCCTTAATTTCCTCCAATGTGATTCGATCCTTCTGATATTTTCGGAGATCTTGCAGCGTCTCAAGGTTTTTGGAGAAGAGCATGTCGTATAGGGGATGGTTTTTTTCGAGAGCGTTCAGGAATGCTCGTACTTTGTCTCCGAGGCTCCATTTCCCACCTCTGCACACTGGGCTGTCCATCTGTCCGTCAAGATTTTGGTGGATTCTCCTGGTCTTACTCTGATGCTGAACAATTTCTCTACTCCTGGTTTTGATGAGTTGTTGTATAACAAATGTAGTATGAATACTTTGGATAGCTCTTCGAAAGACGAGATCGAACTGGCTGTTAGGTTGTCGTACCAAGCCAAGGCTTCCCCTTTCAAGCTGGAAGGTAAATACTTACAAAGCACCTCGTCTCTGTCAGCATAAACTAAGAATACTCGTAGATACATTTTGATGTGTAAAGTTGGATCTCCCGAACCATCGAAGATTGATGTGAAAGTTGGCATGGTGCATTTTACCGGAATGGATTTAGAGAGAATTTCGGGACTTAGCGGCGAGCGGTTGACATCATTTATCGCCTGCGTCAGCTTAATCCCATCACTCGATTGAATTCTATTATCAAATAGTTCAGCCCGAAGTGTCTTGATTTGGTCCAGCATTACTTGATGTAATGCCTGCGTTTCGGCGTCCTTCCTCGCTTGTTCAGTTTCATAGACCAGGTGTATGCTATTCCCCTTCGGACGTATACTGGGTTCGGTTCTTCTTCTTGAGACTACGATTCCATGGCCTTTACTGTCACCCTTAATCTTGGTATGGCTCCTCGATGCAGAGTTTCCCTTTGATTGAGATATGGTGTGTGGGCGAGAGTGTCCCTCGCTGCTTCCTTTGTAGTTAGAGGCCGACTTCTATGCCGCTTTCTTGTTTGCCTCGGCCAGTTGCTTTTTTACTTTTCTTATTTTCTTGTTTTTTAGAATCAACCTCCTGAATTGTGCATCCCTCGTCGTGGCGTCTTCGGTGGGTTGATGTTCTGGAATTGCTTCATTCGGGATGGTGTCTTCGCCCTCGTCTTCGTCATTCTCTCCATCTTCTTCTTGTATTTGTTGTCGAGGTAGTGCGTTACCCCTCTGGGAACCCTTCTCCATCTGGACCTAGATCCTCAACGTGCACCTCATCTTCGTTTATGTGTTCCCTGTGCTGGACTGTACTTGCTGCCACCTCTGGCGATAGTCCTTTGCTTGTTGAGAATCTGGTATTGTGCCTCGAGGAGCCCGTGCCCTGCCTCGAGGAACCCACTCTCTGCTTCGGTATCTGATCGGATTTCGAAGTCATGTTGATTGTGACCTGTAAAAGACAAAAAACACGTGAGGTCCAAGGCGGCTACTGCAGTGTACTAGGTCTGACATGTATGTCTGTCTGTTGTAACAAATTTTATCATGCGAGATTTTAACATGGATTGTACTCGTTTTGACCAAACCCTAACTTTAATCTGGTTTTGTCCACATCTACCTTCCCAACTGGGAGGTTTTGGCGAACCGTCTCTTTCCGAGTTTTATGCTCTGAGTACGAGAGTTGCGAAGTTTATTTCCAAATATAGATTAGGTACTAAGAAACCCCAAAGTAACCCTAGGTTTGTTTTTCTTAAAGTAGTTGTAGAATAAGCCTTTTAGGGTATTTTCTGGAACTTTGAAGAAGTTTGATATGCTTTTGATTAGATCTCTTCGTTTCAAAGCTTGTATTCTTTGAAAAGACATCGATCTTATCATACTATGGATTTGCTCAAAAGCCCTTGAACATGCAAAAGCTTTGAAGATCTTTAGACGTCCAAGGTGGTGGAGCTTGAAATGAAAATATGGTGAAAATACGCTTTTGAAAAAGAGTTTTTGGAAACCCTAGAAAAAAATTCCCAAAAAATTTGAAAATCCTAAATCACAGGCAAACCCTAAGTTATTTTAATCACTCCATGTTTCTAGCGCCAAACTGTGTGAGTATAAAATCTGCATAGGTACTTTATACTCTACAGCCATCAAATCTTAACCACACAAAAGTTTATTTATGCATTATGTATAGTGCGAAGACCATAAGATCAATACCGAAGATAATTTTATAAATAGATGACAAGAGATAAAGTATAACAATGAATCGTATTTCTGCCTAACTAGCACATGGATATGATCCTAAGGGGTTAGAGGAGATACAGACCTAATCCCACTCTCACCACTTAGGTTACATCAAAAATCCAACCCCTACAAAGTTTCTCGAGCTCGCCTTATATAGGCCGAGTCTGAGTGGTTTACAGCTAATAAGACAGACTACTCAATCGTGGTGGTGTCAGAGTTTGTCGAGTAAGGCGGTTCCTTCGGCGAGATCCATCCGAAGATGTCTTCGCACTTCTTTTCCTTCGATGACCAGTACGAGTCTTTCCTCGCCCGGCTCTTCCCCGAGGTCACCTTGTGGCCTATTCCCGAAGTACGGTGGTTTGTCCCTTGGCTGGGTTAGCTCCTCTAATTCTGACACGTGTCCCGAGGGTGTTTCACCCTCCACACCTGTACCTTCAATGTTTGTCGACCATCTTCAGCATGAAAAAGCTTCCATTGGCCACCATATTTAACCCTTCTCTTATGTTCTTCATTGTTCAGTTTGATGTAGAAATAACCCTTAGACAGAGCTATGATATCAAACCCGATCTCCTTAAAACCCCATTGATTTGCAAGGGATTTTTTTCACATTAACAAAGCTAAAACCCTTAAAGTCGAGCCTCCCAATCAAACTATGCTTCCATACATCCAAACGCTCATCATAAATCTCATTTGCTTCTACGTATGCTTCTCCTGAAACATCAACCTTAGCGCAAGGTAGAGAGGATATGTCTATTTCTTCAGCTAGTTTAGCAAAGCTTTTGTTCTTCGTAACCTCAACTCATGTTCTCTGAACGCCTCTCCCCCCTGTATTAGGGTTCTTAGATGTTGACGTATCTCCATACACCATCTCAAATCATCCTTGATGATCAAAACAACATGAGAAAATCGTAAGTTTTCTGCGTTTTTTTGTAAAACCCTAAAGATTTAGCACCGGTTTTGCAGGATCCTACAGAAATTGTTTCTCGCAAATTTTATCCCTATATAAAATTGTAAAAACATTCAAACATCAAATCAATATTAAATACAAAATTTTTTAATTTTATATAAATAATTTAGAATTAATTATATAAGCCAATTTGACCGCTGATATTTGTCAAATAAGCTTAATATGGTAAATGGTAGGCGCATCTAAGAGGTTTCCTCAAGAGAATACACAAAAGTATTAGAAACTGCTTGGTTGTTCAAACCCTTAATAGACGAATTCTCATAGGTGTTGAAATTTGGAAATAATCATAGAACCCAATTTGACCGCTAATATTTGTAAAATAAGCTTAATATGGTAAATGGTAGGCGCGTCTAAGAGATTTCCTCAAGAGAATACTCACAAGTATTAGAAACAGCTTGGTTGCTCAAACCCCTAATAGACGAATTCTCATAGGTGTTGAAATTCGGAAATAATTATAGAAGCCAATTTGACCGCTGATATTTGTCAAATAACCTTATAATGGAAAATGGTAGGTGCATCTAAGAAGTTTCCTCAAGAGAAAACACATAAGCATGAGAGACTGCTTGGTTGCTCAAAACCTTAATAGACGCATTCTCATAGGTGTTGAAATTTGAAAATAATCATAGAATCCATTTTGACCGCTAATATTTGTCAAATAAGCTTAATATGGAAAATGGTAGGTGCATCTAAGAAGTTTCTTAAGAGAATACACAGAAGTATTAGAAAAAGGTTGGTTGCTCAAAACCTTAATAGACTAAATCTCATAGGTGTTAAAATTTGGTTAATATTATAGAAGCCTATTTGAGCGTTGATATTTGTCAAATAAGCTTAATATGGTAAATGGTAGGCGCATCTAAGAGGTTTCCTCAAGAGAATACACAGAAGTATTAGAAACTGCTTGGTTTCTCAAAACCTTAATAGACGAATTCTCATAGGTGTTGAAATTCGAAAATAATTATAGAAGCCAATTTGACCGCTGATATTTGTCAAATAACCTTATAATGGAAAATGGTAGGTGCATCTAAGAAGTTTCCTCAAAAGAATACACATAAGCATTAGAAACTGCTTGGTGGCTCAAAACCTTAATAGACTAATTGTTATATGTGTTGAAATTTGGTAAATATTATAGAAGCCAATTTGACCGCTGATATTTGTCAAATAAGATTATTATGGTAAATGGTAGGCACATCTTTGATGTTTTCAAGAGAAAACACATAAGCATGAGAAACTGCTTGGTTGCTCAAAACCTTAATAGACGAATTCTCATAGGTGTTGAAATTTGAAAATAATCATAGAATCCATTTTGACCGCTAATATTTGTCAAA
>JAJJMA010205222.1:0-11675 GCA_023529015.1 Papaver nudicaule | reverse complement strand
GTTGTTAGCTTTACTCTCTGATTCATCAAATTTGAGGTTGAAGTTCGACCTGTGAGATTTGGGTGAGAATGAAAAAGAGATGGAGACGAAAATGAGAGAGAGAGAGAGTTTAAGTTTCTACTGAGAAAAAAAAATATACAAAGATAAAATGACATACGGAGTATAAAAGGGGAAAATCTAATTCTCAGTAAAAAGACATATTAGCCCATGAAAACGCAACGTTTTTTGGTATTACTTAATTAATTAATTATTAATAGTTTTTATAGCAACGTTTTATTAATTTAAAGCAACGTTTTTGGCTTAGCAACGTGTATAAACGTTGCTAAGTCAAAAAAATAAAATGTTGCTAAAAACTGGATCTGGCGTAGTGACTTCAATGTTAAATTCGTCAAAAATCAACTCAACCAAATTGCTTCGTACCCAGAATCGTCACAAAATGACATATAAATGTGACGATTCCAAGGCAAGTTTATATAACGGTCTATGACGACCCTGTGTGTGTAGATGAACAATCGTCAAGGTTTTTACGGGGCCATGACGATTTTAGAAGTGGATCCAATTGTCCTGAAAATACTGCTTGCTAAATCGTCACATTGTTTAACAAAATCTTGACGATTTAGCTTTCAGAAAAATCACCCCTCTGCCAAGAAAACAAGTTAACTCACTATGTGATAAAATCTTGACGATTCAGCTTTGAGAAAAATCACCCCTCTACAAAAAATAAGTTAAATCGTCACACTATGTTTTAAAATTTTGACGATTTAGCTCTGAGAAAAATCACCCCTCTGCCGAAAAAACAAGGTAAGTCGTAATGGAGTTTGCTTAACTTACATGACGACTAAGTGTTATTATGCTCAAATCGTCGTGGTTTACATCATCACCATGACGATTTTATTAGGTGTATTAACAGCTGTTTGGAAATAGGTTGTCGGAATCGTCGTGGTTTGAACATAAACCATGACGAAATTCTGATTTTTTCTTTGAGTTTCCAAACAATTTAGACATGTAAACTAACACAAATGAATAAAACAAAGTACGATTTACCATTGTCAGCAACGAACCGTTAAAAAAAAAAACCATTGTCAACCTAGGAAACGAAAAATGTATCAAACACACCAAACCGACATAATATTCTTTCACCTACTAAAACCAAAGTGCGAAACGAAAAAAATAAACCGTATCATTGTTGCCCCCATCGGCTTCACCTTCACCTTCAGCTTCACCTTCACCTTCACCACGCCCACGTCCACGACCACGACCACGACCACGTCTAGAAGTTTCTCTTGTCTCTTGAATCTCTTGAGTGTCACTGGTTTCAATATGACGACTCTTCGTGTTGCGTCGTAAATTCTCGAACATGTGCTCCGCCTCAGGCATATGGATGTGCCTAAGGTGTTGATTATGCTGGTTCAGTTCAGCTTCGGTCAACCCCTTTCCTTTATCCGATCTCAAACACAACCAGTTGAGAACATCTTTCAGCCGCTCCTTCTGTTTTCATTAAAAAAAACATGAGTTAGATATTTGAGTAATCTAAGTGTGAATCTTAAACAACTCAATTGCAAAATATATACTTACGCATAACTTGTACAACGAAGAATCATCATGGACGGTATTACGCCCACGTCCACCACGGCCACGAGGAGTGACTTCCCCTTCCCCACGTATCACTTTGGCATGCGTGAATGCAAGGTACCATTTTAGGTAGTGTTTTGTGCTCTCATGTCCAAGCACCACCGGTTGCCACTGAAGATATTCGTCTATGAAATTATCCATTCGTGCATTCCAATGTCAACTGGGGGCATTGGTTTGTATTTTACGACGATACGCCCAATGTCAGCACCTGATTTATCACGATCCACTTCGAATTTTGGCTCAGCTGGACGATGATGAATATACCCGACTTGCCTCATTATTTGGCTCGGGTCGTACATTGTATGCCCAAGGGGGTGCCACAAAGGACCATGGTACATACAAATTGGTTCTCTTGGTGCCAATTTTCCCTCATTCCTATGCTCCATGTAGGGGTCAAAAACTACCTCATGTGCCTCCATGCTGTCCAATCTTTGGCGAACGAAAAGGTACCAATTCTCCTTTACCTTTAGTTGATCCCCCTTGAACATGTACCTCTGGCCTCTTGGTTGATCTGGTTGCTATTGGCCTTTCTTTTCCAGATCAATCCACCTATCATTTGCTGCCATCAGTTTCGGAAAGTGTTCATATATCCACACCTCTGAAGAACATCAACTACACATAAACAACAGTCCATATATATTACGGAATATGTACGAACTTAAACCACCAAAAAACCATATATTACCTGCAGCAGAGACGTGTTGAATTGAGCAATTTTATGACGGGATATCTTTCTCAGCGCCGTGTTCACGTGTGAGACTATGGTTGTTCCCCACGAGTACTGGTTCACCTCATCCAAGGGACATAATAGCTGGAGGTAGTTGGCGTTCACCCTGTTACCGGTAGATGAAGGGAATACACAAATAGTGAGGACATATAAGAGATAAGCCGCAGCAGTAGCCCTTACTTCATGATCTTCCAGTCCAGCATCCTCTCTTTTTTTCTTGGTCCCAGAATACTCCTCTCTCAACCTTACCAGATTGAACTCCCTCTTCGGTTTGTCATATTTGTCTCTCATATACCATGAGTCCGTCTCATTCTCACTCAACCCAAACAACTCTTCGCACAATTCAACAAGTCTCTTAAAAGTGAGTTGCTTTACGTAGCCTTCACTGGTTGATTTCCCATCAATTTTGACCTTGAAAGTATGATGAGCATCTTCAGGAGTGAGCCCCATCTCCCCGAGCCCAAAGTGCATGGTGTCTGTCTCCGCATAATACCTCTCACAGAATGCTGATACCGTCTCGCTGTCATAGTTGATAACAAAGTTATCCACGTTTGGCCTCAGACCGGAGTTGTCAACAATCTCTATGAACCTTTCACATTCATCTTCAAGCGGCCAGTTGGACATATTGTGGTACGCCGTTTGGTGCCTCAATAGTCTAATGGCATTCGAATGATCCTACGAGATAGAAATGTATTAATAACAATCAACCTATTAGCTAAACGTATCTTAAATGAGAAGCAAGGGACCGGTATATTACCATGGTAGCGTAGACTGTTTGAGCCCAAGAGGTTTTGTATCCGAAAAGAACCTGTCCACCATCATCTAGTACCCCATAAGGTCCGTGTTCTTTTGGTAGCATCAGAATCTCATCGGGAATGTGTGATGTCTTCGCTTTAGCTTTCTTTTTGCGTTGGGGTTGGTCTTCACCTTGGGGTTGGTCATCGCCATCACTTTCCTCATCATCAGTTTCCTCATCATCATCATCATCACCTTGGGGTCCGTCATTAGGTTGTACCCCATCAACTCTGTATTCCGCATACTGCAGTTGGAGCGCGTAGTCAGGAATATCATCTTCAGCCCTCAGAACATTAGCATCACCATCGAACTCCATAGGAGTAGGAACTACATTAGGGTTTGGCTCACGGATTATCACGAGTCGCTGTCTGGTAGTACGAAGAGTTGGTTTGGAACCCTCGGGTGGCAATGGTCTTTTTCCCATTTTGATCTTCTCCAACCTTAATACATACACAAAACAAACCAATTAACAATTAAACTGACACAACAAATCGTCATGGAAACAAAAGAATATAAGACGATTTTCTTCAGAACAAGAAAAATCGTCAAGTAATTGGACAAATGCATGACGAGTTCATTCAGCCCTACCCAAAATCGTCAAGGTAAAGCATTACGAGTTTTCAAAAAAACTGGACAGAGCCTAAATTTTTTATGTCCAAACTCGTCATGCTTTGGGACACTATTGAGACGATTTCAAAAAACTCGTCAAGTTAATGTATAGTTACATGACGATTCTAGGCATGCAAAAATAGGCAATTTAATCTGAAAGTGACTAACTCGTCAAGGAATTATGGAAAACCTCGACGATTGTATTTTTTTTCTGTGGGACAATATTCAGACGATTTAGGAAAACTCGTCAAGGAAATGTATTATTGCATGACGATTCTGTGCATGCAAAACTAAGAAACTATATCTGAAACTGTGTAAATCGTCAAGCTTTTGTTCAACAGCAAGACGATTGTTCTTTTTTTTTTTTTTTCTGAAACTGTAAAATCGTCGTGCTATTCTTTCATAGCTTGACGAGTTTTCATGTTGTAAATTCAATTGACGGTTTCTAACCTATCAAATTGATTCAAACTACATCCAAAACAATTGCAAAGGTGATAGGAGTAACTTACCTATGCATTTCCGCCAAAGATTCTTCCTCTAATTGTTCTTCGTCTTCGTGACGGTTGTTATTTGATTTTTTTTATTTTCTTTCCTCCTCTTGTAAATAATTGTGGAATCATCTCCTTCTCCGTCGATAGCCATGAATTTAATTCGAAAGAATTTGAGAGTAGTAAGTAAGAATTCGAAAGAATGAAGGATTTTGAGAGTAGTAAGCAATCGGGTTTGGTTTTGAAATTTTTTTACTTTTTTTGTTTTTTTTGAGAAGTTATAAAGGTGTGGGAAGTTAATGGAGGTGTAGGGGGAGTGGGAGTAAAATTTTGTAACTGAAAATTGAGAGGGAGAATTAGTGGGTAGATAATTAGTGGTAATTATAATTTGTAACTGATTAGGATAGATTAATTGTAATTAGCCACCGCTTATAAACTGGGATAGGATATTTGAAGTAGTGCTTGCCCCTATTAAAACAGGGCTCGCCCTCAAAATAGCCAGGTTATCCTATGAGTGTATTGTTTATACAATGAAGAGCTCCGTTGAGAAAATCACCGCAAAATACTACACCAGTTGGAAATTTATAATGGAAGGTATGAATAGTTTTGGACAAATGAAATCTAAGTGTATATACTTCAACCGTACAGTAATCAGATTCGTACCGCCTAAATATTACAATCTTGTAATTTCCAGTTTTGCTATCGTAACCAAACCCAGCTCTAGAGGGATGCCTGGAGTTGATAACACAAGGTGGAATTTCCTTATATTATCGAGCGGTTGGGTTCCAAATACAAATGTTAGTCTCTTTATACGTACAAATACTAAAGCACATAAGACCGTTATGGAAAACTGATTACTGCTTGGAGGTCCTTAAAAGTGTTATGGACTCCATGTAGACTTTGATACACTCCCAAGCAAAAATGGTACCCCATATATGCATATTTCGTGCTCATTTCACATTCTATAAATAAAAACTTGTGATTAAGAAAGTAAACCCCCAGGGTCAGAAAAAACCATGGCAAGTATTTACAACCAAAACTGACAAAAAAAAAATTGCTTTTAGTAAAAACAGGGCAAAAATATAAGGGCAAATTTCTAAAATGGCCTAGAAAATTATGGCTAATTAATATGTCGGCCGTTTTTTGAAACAGTTTTACAAAATGGCCAAACCGTTAAATTTTCCGTCTGGGCCCACCATCCAAGTCAAAACCATTGACTGGGTCAAGATTCCCTATTCAATTTACCTTCCTATCCCTACCACTAATCCACCGCTCATCCGATAGACGGTGAAGATCGAACTTCTACACGTGCCACCTAACACGTGCCTAACACACTAAAATCCCCCTTTAAACTTAACGAAAAAATCATTTTCGTTTTCTTCTTTCTTCTTCTTTCTTTCTTCTTTCTTTCTTCTTCACCCTTTCTCTGCTGCTGCTTTTCTGTTCTTCACCCTTTCTTCTTAGGTTTAGGGTTTCTGTGAGAAAGAAGAGACAGAGTTGAAGAGGAAGAAGAAGAATCACCGAGGGTTTCTGCTTCTGCTGCTTTTCTAGGTTTAGGGTTTCTGCTGCTGCTGCTGTTCTTCACCGAAGAAGAATCACCGAGGGAGTGTTCGTATGACGATGGAAGGTTAGAGATGATGGTGTTGTTATTTCTGTTTCTCTGTAAATTTCAATTTCAATTTCTTAACCTAAATCCCTAAATCCCTAATTTTTCTTCTTCTTCTCTGTAAATTTCTATTTGTTTTCGTATGAATCTGGTGATTTACGATTAGATATTGATTTGTATCTAAGAATCTGGTGGTGGTGTGGCCGTGAATCTCAAGGGTTTTTCTGGTGTTGATTCATGGATGTTTAGGCAGTGAAATTATGGTGGTTCTGGGATGAAATTGTGGCGGAAAAGAACCAAAGAAGGAAGTGGTGTAGAGTCCATGTTTGCTGCTGTTCAGTACGGGCTGGTTTCTGTGTTGATTGGTGCTGATTTAGAGCTCAGGTTACGGTGATTTGGAGGTCAATTTCTGGCAGGAAGAACCAGCAGTAGAAGATAGAGCAGCTGAGGTCAATTGAGGGTTAGAAACTTTTTCCCCCTTTTCAAATTTAATGTTTGTATGTATAAATTGATGATTGATTTTGTTAATTGAGGGTTTGTTTTGGTTTAATTGAGGGTTTGTTTTGGTTTAATTTGTTAATTTAGTATTTAATTTGGCTAATTGAGGGCTTGATTGTTGTGGTGGTGTTTATATTTTCCGACTGAACAGTGGTGGTGCTGCTGATTGTTTGATGGGGTTTGTATGTGTGTTTGTGTTGGGTTAATTGATGGTTTAATTTGGTTCATTAGGGCATGAAAGTTGCAGTGTAATTAGAGTTGCCGTCAATTTGAAGTTTTTTTTATCTGTACGTGATGTGAGTTACCGGAGTTGCCGGAGTTGCAGAGTTCATTTCATTTCTGTCCAAAGTGATGTGAGTTACCGGAGTTGCAGAGTTAACTCACCAGTTAAATCAGTTGTGTTTAACTGGTTTAACTCACTGAGTCAATGAGGAGGGGTAATATGTCTTTTAGCATGTGGGTTAACTGCCATCTAGTGGGTTAACTTCCGTTACCCGTTTTTTGAAAAAAACGGGACGGAAAAGGTCAATGTCGGCCACTTTGTAAAACAATTTCAAAAAACGGCCACTTTGATAATTAGCCATAATTTTCTAGGCCATTTTAGAAAATTGCCCAAAATATAATACAGTACATCATTCCCAACCGGAAGCTGGAGGGAGAACGGCTGCACCAACACCATGAGCTGAACGACCCACTGATTCCCAAGCGGCATCCACTCCTGCAGCAAGAACTCTTGCAAGGGTCCAATCTGCACCAGCGGCAAGGGCAGCGGCATTGGGCATCGCCACCCCATTGGTCATTAAAGATCATACCAGCACCACCGTACTCTATAACACCAAAATAGGCCACTGGAGAAGCACCCTCATCTGCTTACTGATCCTTAGCTTCCTCAGGCGCTCGGTAGAAGAATAGATCGACCATCAGCAAAAAATCCACCATAAGCACTACCTTCACAGCGTGCACTATATTCCCCACCATTATTCAACATCTAAAGTAACCATAGGAAAAAGGGCAAAAATGGTTTCTCAAATTTAACCAGAATAAAGAACTAAATGCTAAAAAAAAAAAATTAACACTCGTGCGTAGGTCAAAACAAATAGTACTTCGTGTTTAAAATGAACAAGAGACTAATCAGGAAGCAACTATCTATACTTGGAATAAAAGCTACCGGCATAAATTTTCGTTGAATTCATACAATGAATAGAAAGAACTACTTTACAATGGTAAAAGATACCAGCATTGAATTTGCAAAGATCCGCATCAAGCAAATCTGTTTCTGTTGCATTAAACTAAAATCTGACTGGAAAGAAAAAGTGAGAGCCTTGATCCCATTGCACAATATATGTGTACCAACGAGCCAAAAGAAACATATAAACTATTTTTTGTTCATCTGAATTTTAACTGAACTGCAATGCTCTGATAAGAAATGGTAAAAAGATTAGAGAGTGTACGAGATACTACGATGACTTTACCTTGATTTTTGTCCCCTAGGCTTTTTTACATAGGTACCCGAATCGAGGGAAACCAGGCTCTCAACATAACTCTCAGGATGAGCCTCCCTCATAACTCTGCCTTTATGAGATTTGTTTTGGAAGAAACTGCTCACTTTTCCAATTCTTTCATTCTTTGGGTCGCATAAAACAAAACCGTCTGGAGTATACATCAGAATCTCACCATTTTTAAGTGACAACACCGGCATACAATAACAACCATTTTGGGTAATTGTCTCTTGAGTAGTGGTGAATAGTTTCGTCCAAGAATCTCTCACTCCATAGTCCTGCATTACCCATACTTCAGCCAGGTCCCTCTGAAGTAAAACTAAACTAAGGCAGCCTCCAAATACTCCCACGGTCTTGGACATATACTTGTTCCTACCTTCTGTATGTATTGCACTTTTTTCTGGCAGTGGCATATAGTTGAATTTCTCATTACTAACATCAAAAGAGATTACATAATTGCACTTACATGTATTATTGCTTATCCAATGAAGAGCTCCATTCAGAAACACACCCCGAAAGACTACATGAATTGAAAACATGTTAGGGAAGGTATGAATAGTTTTTGATGAATGTGATCCAAATGTATATACTTCAACTTTACAGTAATCAGTCATTTCATAACCAAATTCTGCATTTTTTTCATAATCTGCAATTCTTACCATCTTGTAATCTCCAGTTTTATTATCGTAACCAAACCCGGCAATAAGGATATTTTCCCAGGGTTTCATCTGAAAACCGGATTGTCGAATTTCCTTATATTCTCTAGTTGTTGGGTTCCAAATACAAATGCTAGTCTCTTTATCAACAAAAATACCAAAGCAAATAAGACCATGACAAGTACCCAAAACCCTAATTTCCATACCTTCCTTGTATTCAAATGGAGTATCCATAAGAACAGCTTCTTTACATATATACTCACATGATAAATATGGACCTGGTGATGACAATATTGAAGCAAAATCTACAGAGTATATCAATGGTTTCTTCTTGAAAGAGTATGTCAATGGTTTTTTTAACAAAAAGTTTATCACTGGTTTACTATAATCCGATTCCATATCAGTATACATGAGCTTATAGTTGCTCTTATTCTGGATACTTAGATGAAGATGATCATTTATAAATCTAGGGCTAGTAATCAGATTATGCCAGGGTTTGCACACGCACTTACAAGTTAAAAGTGATTTCGCTGGTAATTTCAGAAGTATCTCCACCTGAATCTCTTCCGGAAGACTTGACATTAACCTAGATGCTGCTGCTCTTGCTGGCGCCATCTTCTCGAGGGGAACTAATTAGGGTTTTCCGGTGTTCAAAAAGAGGGATAATTGTTAGAGATGTTTTGTCTTGCAGCATGGGGCAAAATTCTTGAGGCCACGGGAGGGGGGGGTATTTAATATTTGGGGTTACCACTTACCTGGAAAAATTCGAGCTAAGAAGCAGAATAGAGGTCAATTTTGAACCACGATAAATGGAACATAGAGGAAAAATTCTAGCTAATGCAGGCGCATAGGCCACATGACATGATACAATCTCCTGACCCAGTTTCGACCACCAGATACGCATTTCGTGCTCATATCATTTCTATAAGTGAACTTTGTGATTACCAAACTAACCCATAGGGACAGAAGAAACCATGGCAAGTAATCATGCATTGGTGAATCAGCGTGTACATAGCATGATTGCAGCATGTATAGTTTCTCCTCCTCTGGGAAGAGATTTCATACCCTTTTGGGGTTTTACACCCAAATCAACCCTTTTTCTTTCTTTGGCCAACAAGTAAATCAGAAAGCAACTAATAAATAATGGTAAAAAGAGTAGGTGTACAAATAATGGTAAAAAGAGTAGGTGTACTAGATGCGATTCTTCACATACGTACCCAAGTTGAGTGAAACCAAGCGCTCGACCTAACTTTCAGGATGTGTCGATAATTTCTTTACACCTAAACCTGATGCAACTAATACATATGTCAGTGTCGTCCTTTTCAAAATATAGGAGTAGCAATAAGGATGCTTGCATATTTTAAGCCTGGGAAAACCCCATTCTTCTCCGTCTTCGAGTAACCTCGCAATATCAGCTTCATTCGGTTTCCTCAAATATTGTTCTTCAAAAACACAGTTAACCCTCACAGAAACGTTTTAGGCTCAATATGATGACACTCTAACCCATTTGAAAAAATTCATCAAGAATATCGGCAAACGACCATATGTAAGCATCCTTATTGCTACTCCCATCTTTTGTAAAGGACTCATGACATATTTATTATTTGCATCAATTTTAGGTGTAAAGAAATCATCATACCTTGCTTTGCGGTTAAAGAGATCAGAATGCATCCTAAAGCGATGGCGAAAATGCTCTGAAGTATATTTTGGATTCTCCTCGCTTACACAGTCTCTAACGATCACCTTATGTTGAGGCATTGTATCACGAGGAATGGTTCGTCTTCTAGGAACAGATCCACCATGAGGTCCCTTCTCCATCGTTGTCATTGCTATGATAACTGGTGTATTACTACAACACAAGGACAAAAGAAAATGTACTTGGTAGATTCATTGCTATGCATATATATCATACTCTCAAGAAATTTTCACGTAAGACTTAGTGTGATAGGGATAAATATTCAAACTCTGAAGAATAGTTAATCAAAACAACAAATTTTACTAATTCAATTGTTTGCAAATCTGAGATATACCAGTGAACATAACCAATTATGACAGTATTTGAAGGGTCAACTAATGAATTGAATATTTCATGATCCACACTTATAGCTGTGGACCAATTCAATACTACCATAGCTACAAGTTCTGCAAGCAAAGGTATACTAATAACTAGTGGAAAATATTGCAACTAGGAAAATAACGAAACTTACATTATAAATTTATAAATTAACACAATTATAAGAATCAGAATGCAACAGATTTCCTTAAAAGCTACCAGCAAAAATTTTCGTTGAATCCATAATATGAATAGAAACCGCTACTTTACTGTGGTAAAAGATACCGGCATGGGACATGGGATTTGCAAAACCCAAATCAAGCAAATTTGTTTCTGTTTCATCTAACTAAGATCTGTCTGAGGAGAAAATTGAGAGACTTAATCCCAATGCACAATATATGTATACCAATGAGTTGCTCAAACGAAAATTCTAAACATTGAAAATGATAGATGAAAAGAATCCAAAGCCAGAAGAAACATATAAACTCTTTTCTAGTATTCTTTTAACTGACCTGCAAGGCTCTAATAAATAATGGTAAAGAATTAAAGAGTGTACAAGATGCGATCATTTTACCTTGGTTACTGTCCCTTGGGCTTCTTCACATAAGTACCTGAGTTGAGCGAAACCAGACTCTCGACATAACTCACAGGATGAGCCGTCATCATAGCTTCCAAACGAACCAAAAATGTGTTTTTTTGGAAAAACCTGCTCACTTTTCCAATTCTTTCATTCTTTGGGTCGCATAAAACGAAACCGCCAAGAGTATACAACAGAATCTCACCATTTTTAAGTGAAAGCATAGTTGTCCAGGCAAAATTAAAGGCAATTGTCTCTTGAGTGGTGGTGAATAGTTTAGTCCAAGATTCTCTCACTCCATAATCTTGCATTACCCATACTTCAGCTCGGAGCAGCTTGTTGCTGGTCAAAACTATACTAAGGCAGTCTTCCAATACTCCCAACTTACACCATTGCATGGTGTGTTCTTCTCGATGTATAAGACTACTTTCTGGCAATGGTACATCCCCTAGTTTCTCATTACGAATATCATAAGATACACAATCTTGTCTGAACGCATTTCCTATCCAGTGTAAAGATCCTTTGAGAAAAACAC